>JAJPUD010006046.1:57410-80585 GCA_023553655.1 Myrmecobius fasciatus | reverse complement strand
CCCCCCCCTGGACGGTCTGTATTGTACTATGACTTATGTTAAGCTTCCAGGCCACAGAAACAAAACAAAACTACCTCAGATCTTCACATAAATCTTTGCTGATTATACCTCACCACATCCTCACCTGTGCAATACATTTTTGTACCCTTTTAGGACTTTTTATTTACTCCAATTAATCTTTTCCAATCTAATTTAGTGCATTTTAATAAGCATCAATTAAATGCCTAATATGCACAAAGCACTCTATTACCAGATTTCTTTATACTTGTGTACTCCCACATCACTAGATTTATGTCATTTGAAAATTTGATAAGCATGTCAACTATACCTTACTATACCTTCAGACAAGTAAGTCACTGACAGAAATGCTATCAAACAAAAATCAAAGAAGAGATCTCTTGGAAATGTCTCTACAATTTGACACTGATTGATCATTTTTAGATCCAGTTATTTAATCAATTCTTAATCCTCTACCATCTACATTTTTACATTTTTCAATCTTGACTTCACAAAAATGTGATCTGAAAAATGTCTATATCCAACTAACTATATTATTATTGATCTTATATTGCTATTTGCCTGTAAAAAAGAGAGGTTTTACTTTCTATACAAATAAAATTAAATTTAAATAACTGGAAGAGTATCAAGTGCTCATAGGCAGACCAAGTTAATATAATAAAAATGACAATTCTACCTAAATTAATCTGCTACACTGCTGTACCAATCAAACTGCCAAGAAACTGCTTTATAGAGCTAGAAAAAATAATAACAAAATTCATCTGGAAGAACAAAAGATCAAAAGTTTAAAGGGAAATAATGAAAAAATGCAAATGAAGATGGACTAGCTGTACCAGATTTAAAACTATATTATAAAGTAGTGCTCATCAAAATAATTTGGTACTGGCTAAGAAATAGCTAGTTGATCAGTGGAATAGATTAAGTTCACAAAATACTATAGTTAATGACCATAGTAATCTAATGTTTCATATATATTCAAAGACTCCAGCTTCTGAGATAAGAATTCACTATTTGACAAAAATTTATGGGAAAATTGGAAGTTAGTATTGGAAAATTGTATGCAAAATAGACATTGATGAATACCTAAAATGCTATACCAGGAAAAGGTCAAAATAGGTTCATGATTTAGACATAAAAGTGATACTGTAAGCAAATCAGAAGAACAAGGGAAAATCTACATCTCAGATCTGTGGAGAAAGAAGGAATTTATGACCAAAGAAGAACTAGAGAACATTATAAAATGCAAGATGGATAATTTTGATTATATGAAATTAAAAAGTTTTGTACAAACAAAATCAATGCATCCAAGATTAGAAGGGAAATAGTAAACTGGGGAAAATTTATATTCAAGGGCTCCAATAAAGGCCTCATTTCTAAAATATATAGACAATTGACTTAAATTATACAAATACAAGCCATTCTCCAATTGATAAATGATCAAAGGATATGAACAATTTTCAGATGAAGAAATTAAAATTACTTCTAGTAATATGAAAAAATTCTCTATATAACTATTGAATAGAGAAATGCAAATTAAGACAATTCTGAGGTACCACTATACACCTTTCAGATTGATTAAGATGACACAAAAAGGTAAAGATAAATATTGGAGGGGATGTGGGAAAACTGGGACACACTAATACATTGTTGGTAGAGTTGTTAACTGATTCAACCATTCTGGACAGCAATTTGGAACTATGCACAAAAGGATATCAGACTCTGCATACCCTTTGATCCAGCAGTGCTTCTATTAGGCTTGTATCCTAAAGAGAGCATAAAGGAGGGAAAGGGACCCACATGTGCAAAATGTTTGTTGGCAGCTCTTTTTGTAGTGGCAAGGAATTGGATACTGTGTGGGTGCCCATCAGTTCGGGAATGGTTAAATAAGTTATGGTATGTGAATGCAATGGAATATTATTGTTTTAAGAAAGGATCACTAGGATGATTTCAGAGAAACCTGGAGAGGCTTTCATGAACTGATGCTAAATGAAGTGAATAGAACCAAGAGAACATTGTACATAGCAACAACAAGACTATGATGGACTTGGCTCTTTTCAGCTATAAGGTGATTCAGGACAATTCCAAGAGATTTTTGATGGAGAGAGCCATCTGTATCTGGAAAGAGGAAAGAGGACTATGGGGACTGAATATGGTTCAGCATAATATTTTCACCTTGTTGTTGTTATTTGCTTGTTTATTTCTTTTCTCACTTTTTCCCTTTTTGATCTGGTTTATCTTGTGTAACATGATAAATGTGGTAATATGTTTAGAAGAATTGCATGTTTTTAACCTATATTGGATTATTTGCTGCCTAGAGGAGGATCTTAGGGGGAAGAGAGCGAGAAAAATTTGAAACACAAGATTTTGCAAGTATGAATGTTGAAAACTATCTTTGTACTTATTTTGAAAATAAAAAGCCATTATTAAAAAGTAAAATGAGAGGTTTTGCCACAGAACAGATTTTGTTAAACAGTTTATTACTGAATCTCCTTGAACTCAGTATGAATTCTTTCTTAAATGTTTATTTGAATTCCATCATTGGGTTTTCACTCCAACTTTTTTTCATTGAACTTCTTGGACAAGACCTATGTGTTCAGGCTACTTAAGTTTTATCCTGAGATGTCTGTTTCCTTCTAGTTCCATTAATCTTTGTTTCTACTCTTAGGCATCTCTGATACCTTGTTGGACTGCTGAATGTTGTATTACATTTGAATTATTTGTAAGGACAGGTGCCAAGAGATGAATCAATATTGCTCTCTTTAGTAAATGAATTGAATTTAGAATTAAGCTAATTTATCATCAGCATGTTAAAGATGAAGAACAAATCTTCAAATTAATAACCCATTAAAACTATTTGGAAACACTCATACCTCATTTTCCCCCTTTGTGCAAGAAGCCAATATATCTCCTAAATAGGCTGGCACATAGCATAGTTGGCACTTGGATCTTTCTATGGATATCATGCCAACAGAATCCCATCTACATTTAAACTGGACTTGTATCTGAATAGCAGAAAGACTACTGTACATGTAAATAAAACTGTGAAATCTGATTAGATGTCCCAAAACAGCATAGGGAAAGAAAGGAATTTGATTTTCTTTTTAAGCATGGCAGTCATTACTCACTATACCTTGATGTTGTTTCAGGGTATACAAATCAAGCTTATTGATTATAAAAAGAAATTCTGAGAAAATTTACTGCCATATGAAAAATAATACCAATTACATTGAAAAGAAGAATCTTTATTGATATAAGGACAGAGTAGAACTCTACCAGATTAAACTAAGTTTTTCTCTAACCCTGGTGAATGTGAGCCATGCATGTTTATTGTGAAAACAGTTTCAAAAATCCATAGTTATTTGAGGGAAATGGCAAATGAATGGATAATCAATTAAAATTCTGCTATAGCAACTCTTGATGTTCCTTGAAACTGAATTGCCTGGGAGTCATGTATATGGTTATATTATAATTGGGATTGTCAACATCTATGCTTTAAACATCAAGTTAATATACCAGAACAGCTGTGAGGTGATCTTTGACATGGTGTGATATCCTTTTTTTTAGATAAAGAGCACTTTGAGGAGGAGTTATTTAAGTGCCTTAATGGAGGCACTCATTATGTCAGCCAAATGAGGTCAAAGGAGCTTAGTTTCCTAAATCCTGCCCTAAACCAGAACTAGAAGAGAAGCAGGCAGGGAAGGTGCCAAAATATATCTCCATTGCTCAAGCCAAGATAATAACATTCTCCCATTGTTTGATACTTTAACATCCCCACATTAATTAGTTATATACTCTTCACTTACTAAAGGTTAATTTAACCATTTTGGGATGTTATTGTTTTTTTCCTGGTATTTTTAAGCCAGATTTATCTCTGAAATGAATGGGAAGAAAAGCAGTATATAAACTTGAGAGTTAGAATTATACTCATGGGTTTAGATATTAGTCATACATTCTGGCATAAAATACTTTTTTCTCTCCTCTGGAAAATCCCTAAATTTGAAGTTAATTTAGCCAAAGACTGAGAAAAATTGATGATAACATCAGAGGCTTGAAAATATTCTCTCTGATGGTCTTTAGAAATAGCATATAATATCTGTTGGTTTGTTGTTTATATAATACTCTTATTTTAATCTATATATAGCAACTTTACAAGTTTGGATGATATCTCTTCCTTGTCTTAGGGTAGTGATTGTAGAAAAATGGCACCTTTGACTAAGTGCTTATATTCTGCAGTGATAGAGACAATGGAAATATAAACAGAGACCACAACATAAACATGTAAAATAAGTCCAGAGCTGTGACTTGATGGATGTGTATAAACCCAGGCAAAAAAATACAAAGAATGTGTCATTTACTATAACCTGAATTTTCTTTACATTGGTGTCCTTCACAGTATATATATGTGTATGTATGTATGTATGTATCTTGGATATGCTCGTGCAATATACAAACATAGGAATGTAAAGCTTAAAATTCTACCATTCAGATATTAGATGTACATAATGCTAAATTTGAAATGTTTAGAAGCATCAGAATAAAACCCCTAAATAGTTCATTTATTTTTTCTAATTTTTATTCAGATATTTTGATATCATTTGAAAATAGTCATAAACTTGCTCTAAAATTCTGTTTGAATAACATAATTTTATCTCAAAAATGAACTTTGGGTTTTTCTTCCTCTTTTCTTAATTAAGATTTTTCTTTGGACTACAAAAATGTCTTAAAAATTTTTCATCCACATTAGAATTTAATTTTAGTGTTAAAATGATAATCTCAGCCTTTTAGCTACTGTATGCTGATAGTGCTTATCCTGATTTCCTAATAATTCTTTCTTAAACTTTTTATATTCTGACTTCTCTCTTTCAGACAATAGATATGCCTATTCAAGTTAAGGTATTTTGTCTTGTAAAGATCTATATTAAAATGTAAATATGTTACATAGGGAGGATAATTCATTAAACTATTTGTATCAACTCATACATCATCAAAGATTACTCCATCAGATTAGCTGGTGAAATAATTTCATAAAGGGGTAAAGAGTTGGGGTTAAGAAATATTGTGAAAACGAAATAGGTAAATTCTGATGACTAAAAGATGAAAAAGGTTTTGAACATGAAGTCATGCAAGGGAGACCAAGTTCAATTTCGATAATAGCCAGAAAATAAAATGAAAACACTGGGACCCTGGAAGACCAACATACTGAAAAGCAGGGAGTATATTTAGGTACTTGTTTAATGCCCAAACTGTCTTAGTTCAAGTTTGATATTAGTGTGAAACATTTTTCATTGTCTTGTAAGTCTTTATTTCATCTTTCAAAATCTCACAATTTTCTAATCTTATAAATCATTTTAAAAAGGAGGACATTTATTTTGCCCTGACACAAGAAAAAGATGTACTAAAGATTGGGACACTTAGTTTTTTACTAGACACTGTATTACTCATCTCCATTTCAAGATATCTGTGGTCATAAGGATATGGCAACTCATGTAATCTTACCCACATAGCAAATCTGACAGACACAGATTCCAAGTAACTTAATGCCCTTACTTATAGTTGATCAGGAAGCTGAATCAAGGAAGCTGAGACCCATTATCCTAGAAGCCATTTTGTTTTCTTTTATATAAAGCCTTCCTATATTGTGAGAGAAAGAAGGAAATTATATTGGGGAAACATTAAAGTAGAGCTTAGCCTCATTCTCTAGACCAGAGCAATGGCTGGACAATCTCACAGACTGAATCTCAGTATATAGAACTTCACTCACTTAACTTTCAGGGGCTTCTCGACATTTTCAGAAATTTAAACTTCTGAAATTGGTAAGAATTAACTGCAATTGGGTCCAAGAAAAGGTACATGCTTATGCCTGAACAGACATTCTAGAATAGTTTAAATTTAAATTCACAGATTTAAGAATGTATCTTTCTTTCTTCTTTACACAAGTGAGTGATTATGGGTGTAGAAGGCTACAGATAACATTTCACTTGCTTAATATATTGGATGTTTTTGCTGAATTGCATTTTTATTCATTATTTTAAAGGATGACTTTTTGGAAAGCAGATATGGAGAAAGGGATACATTGAATATTGTGATGTTAAACAAAATAAGCAAAATAGGATTTTTAAAAAAATTAAAATTCCATTTTAAAAAAGATTACTTGATGGGTGACATTTTTTAGGCTAGATAACTAGCAAGCAAGCCTTGAAAAATTAATCAATAAGCCATAATGGAAACTTTCTCAATTTTGTATTGAGATTCTTTTGTGATGTCTTCTGAATTTGTTTTGTCAATAGCCTCTTTCCCCTGCTTTTTTTCTATCAATGTTAAAACAGAAATTGAATTCAAGGCATTTTGAGTATGTACATCTATGATGGCAATGAATCATCTGTTACTGAATACTTGACATGATCTCTAAATAAACAACATTTTTGTTTCTTCCTAGGAATGAGTGTTTTTTTGTCTTTTCTTAATTGAAGATAAATTTGGATTTCATTTTTCCTTTAAAATATTTTAGGAAACAACTATCAAAAATAATGTATAAAAGTAATATTTCTGGAAATCAACTATAACCTCTATACTTAGGTTTGTTTGTTTGGTTGGTTGTTTTTGGTTGTTTGGCTGATTGGCTTTGATTTGTTTTGTTTTGGTCCTCATTTTCTGTAAGCATTTGACATTAAACATCCCTTACACTTCTTTTTTTTCCTCACTGGCTTCTGCAATCTTGTTCTTCTCTTTTTTTCCTTCTAATATCTCTGATTGCTCCTGTCTTGCTGAATCCCTTCACCTTCTAGCCTCTTCAGAGTTCCCTTTGAGGGTTTTCTTTTGTTTTTTTCTCTTTTCAAATTCATTTCTTGGTGCTCTTTTCTAGTCCATGCCTTCACTTCTCACCTTTGTAAAGCTCTGTCTTCCCAATGACATTACAATTTTCTCCCAAAACTTTAGTCATTGATTTCCAATTGCCTGCTTAATATTTGTACCTGCATGCCAGCACATCAGACTAAATATTTTGTAAATGGAACTGGGCATATTCTCTTCCCTCCCACATATAAAAAAACAACTTGCTTTTACCCTTCCCCCCCAATAATAAGCCAGCTTAAAATCTTCAAGGCATTTTTATCCCTTCTCTTTTTCTTTCTGCTAATATGAAATTCAGTAGCCAGGTCTTGTTCTTACCTCCCCCCCCCATACTTTCTATTCCCATTACTATCACCATACAGCATCTACAATATGTCATCTACCTAGGCCACTGCAGTAGCCTTAAAACAGGTCTTTTGCCTCTACTCTTTCTCCTTTTAAACCTTAGTTCCCACTACTCCCAGTCCAATCATCTCAGGTTTAGATTAGATCAGACCACTCCTCTGCTCAAAACACTTTGATGGTTTCCTTTAACCTAAGAATAAAACTTAAAATCTTAAGCCTGACACTGCCAATTCTCTTAAATCTGCTACCCACTTAAAATCTCATGCTTCTTCCCTCTACATAATATGAAATATCCAGATATTCCAGGTCCTATAGAACTATTCTGTATGCAGGTAATTTAAATGTAGCACAGACATCGATTTGAAATGAGATTTTACCTGGATAAAAATGAAAGAGCATTTATGAAGTACTTGCTCTTGCAAGATGCTGTACTGAATAGCCAGGGATACATCACACATAAAGAAAGGGTGACTGGAAAAAAGTTAAGTAACAGAAATGGTGAATAGAGTCATAAGGCAATCAACTGAGGTGTCCTTTCCAGAAACAATGATCATATTTATTTGATCACTGTTCCTAAAACACTACACAGAAAAGGAAGCAGCTGCTCTGGTGGGTATAGCTGGTCACTGAAAGAGTAGTAACCTATGAGTATGGCAAGAAAATGTGGCATTGGGCCCAATTAGAAGTTCACCAATTAGCACAGCCCCCATGTGGGGAGGTTTTATTAGGAAAAGAAGTTAAGGTAAATAAGCATTTATTTAGTGCCTACTATGTGCCAGGGACTATGATGATTACTTTTTAAAAATATTATTTAATCTGATCCTTATGAGAACTTCTGTGGATATGTGCTGTTATTATTACCATTTTATAGGTGAAGAAACTGAGGCAGACAGCACTTCAGTAACTTGTTCTTTGACACATAGGTTTGATATCCATTTTGATCACTTTCCTTATGATGAACTCATTTTAGTAGAACTTTGATCTGATAGACAGTGAATGATTAAATCAATCTTCTAATTAACTCGATAGAGCAGCTGAAGCTGTTAAAGGAAATAAAATTCAAACAATAGTTCCTAATTGCCCCAGCAATTGTTTGAAAACATTTTATAATTGCCATATGGCCAATACTGTCTCACAACTCTGATGGCAATAAGGCATTTATTTGATGCTTGGGACTTTGAAATTGTCACACTGCCACCCTTCTCACTTCATTGAATATTTACAAAAAATGTATAAAATGTCACCTGCTATTAATCATGGTGATGGAACCTCTCCAGCAGACATAGGAAAGAATCTATAGGATTAGCTGCAGGGTCATTATAAAATACTCTGGCTTTAATGAAGCTTTAGCAGCTCTCTAGCTACATGCTGTACCATTTCCCACATAGGAATCAACACAACGGAAATGAAAAACAATGAAAGGGCAGAAAATGCATATGGCCTTTGCTCCTGGAACCAGTGTGGCAAAAAAGGGGGAGAAATTCACAAGAATCTGTCAGTTTTGAAACATCTCGGTTCAACTCTACTTCAACAAAGATCAAGTGAAGAAGGCTAATCTCATTTTCTAGACATTTTCTCATTTTCCCAGGCAGTTTTACCTCCCAGTTTGTCCCATCTCTTAAATAGAATATCTTATTCTAAAGCGTTTCTTTTTAGAGTGAAAAACACAATAGTCCTGAATATATCAGTGTCACCCTAATTGTGTTCAGAAGTTAGATTAAGTGAAAGAACACAAACCATTCATTGAATGTCATTCCTTCCACAGTGGAATTTGTACTTATAAAACATATAGTTTTAGTGCACAATCACATTCTGTCTCTACATCAGAAATTCTTATCATAAAACAATGATCAATTTTAAGTTAAAATATTTCATATACACTAAGACATTAAAAAAAAACAGAACATGGCTGTCTTTTAAAGTGTGCCTATATCTTTGGCAGCCTGAAACATATTAGGATAAGTTAATTTTTACTTGCATTTAAATATTAGGATGTTGGGACAGACATTTTATTAATGGTTTATGGACACGTTAGGTCATAAGAATAGCTGCAAAAGTCAAGCTCCTGAAATACTTAAGAAATCCAGCAAGTTAGTCTTGAATTTACCCTCCACTTAGATATTGAAAAACTACATCTTCAAAGTTGTAACTTTCTATAAAATGTGAAGAAAGAATCCTTAGAAAACTCAACATTGTGTTTATCCGGAGGTTAAAGGATCATGTAAAATAAGCAAAAGTGGTAATATGGTATTAATACCACTTAAGACTTTCAGAGTAGAGCCTGTAATAAGATCTTGAATAAGGTCTTCCTCTTGACTCTGGTTCCCCAAATACAGAAAATAATAGCTATGAATCCCTAAGAGTATGTCATAACTAGCATGCTTTGTGCCATTCCAATCAAATCAATGGATACTTATTGAGTACTTCCTATTAGTGGACACAAGGGAGAAGGGAAAGTTTTTATCCTCAAATAGTTCGTTACCTATTTGAGCAGTCACAAAATTTACACAGAAACATAGATAAGTCAAAGTTTTAAAAAATAATGAACAACAAAGGCAGATTAGCAGGGTACTGGAGTAATAGTACAGAAAACTTCAGGTTGGTGTCATTGGGAAAGACTTTTTTTAAAAGATATAAGGTCGGGCTTGAAAGATGGGAAGAAGGGAAATAGTATGATCAAAAGTCAGAAGCAATAAAACACAAGCATATTTAGGGGAATTGATTAATATTTGATTATATAAGTATATTACACATATCATCCAAATATAACAAATTTTAAAAATATCTGACATTCTAAAAAAATCATCCCACAACTGTATATGTTATATGTTTTATCAAAAAAGCTGTGCAAGATGTAATGAAAAGTTAATAAACCATAGGTAGAGCAATATTTTTAGGTTTTAGAAACTCACCTAGGAAAGGCATGATTAGGGGGATTGTTAATCACTTGAAATATTACTTGTGTTATTTTCTTTTAAAAATTAGTTTATAACAGAAATGTCTTTATTTTAATACAAATAAAATAACCTTGAATGTTTTTTGAAAATGGTTAATTAAAGCTTTGTCCAGTACAAACAAGAAATGTTATCACTATCACCATTGCCATTATCATCATTACAGAATTGAAAGGGATCTAAGAAACTATATAGTCTAACTGGTAACTGAACTATAACTTTCTCTATGACACGCCCTATAGAGGATCATTCATCTACTACTAAAAAATATGGAAAATGACCTCCTAAAGCAGCTCCATGGATGGTACTTATCCTATTAGGTCCCTCTCATGTAAACTGTTTGAGTTTTTCTCTAAAAGATCAGGAAGACTTTATTGGTTTTCTGATCACCTAGGTCTTGAAAGGAAGAGTTCACAAAGGATCAGTTTCTCTCAGACTTAACAAATATACTACTGTCATACTTTTGGGGAACAAATGAAATAATTCAAATCTATCATCTACATCAAAGTTAACAAACATGGTCTGTGGGCCACATGTAGCCCAAAATACTCCTAAGTGATGTCTGAACCAGTTTAAAATATAAAGAGGATGGTAAATACCAGAATTGTTGTTACTGTGTACCAATAAAGTATGTAATCACTATACCAGCCTGACATTTATTCACTAATACTGTCATTTTGCAGTCAAAGAAGTTTAGATGGGTTTCTGTGCTGCCTTACATTAACATGCAAAAAGGACAGTGTGACACTGTAACTTATTCAGCAAGGGAGTGCAACATCAAAATTGCCAGTTTGGAATGTTTTTCATAGATGAAATCTCTGAATACTCTTCTCCCCTTAATCCTTTCCCATGAACTATTCTTTCTCTCTTTTTAAATTTATTTGTTTATTTTAACACGCATTGCTTTATGAAGCATGTTAGGAGGGAAAAATCGGAGCAAAAGGGAAAAAAGACATGGGAGAGATTAAAAAAAACAGAAAAAAGAAGTGAACATAGCATGTGTTGATTGACATTCAGAATCTTTAGATCTTTTTCTAGATGCAGATGGCATTTTCTGTCCAAAGTCTATTGGGATTACTTTGATCACTGAACTACTGAGAAGTTTTTCATAGTTGATCAGTGCATATTAGTTGCTATTTTTGTGTACAATGTATTCCTAATTCTGCTTGTTTCACTCAGCATCAATTCATGTAAATCTTTCTGGGAATTTCTAAAATCAGCTTGTTCAAAATTTTTTATACTAAAACAATATTGCATTGCCTTCATATATCACAACTTATTCAGTCATTACCTAATTGATGGGTATCTACTCATTTTCCAATTCTTTGCTACCACAAAAATAGCTTCTACAAACATTTTTGCATATGTGTATCTTTTCCCCTCCTTTATGATTTCCTTGGGATATAAAACTAGTAATGGCGCTGATGAATCAAAGGGTTTCATAGCCCTTTGAGCATAGTTCCAGATTGCTCTCCAAAATGGTTGGATCATTTCACAACTCCACCAACAATGTATTAGTGTCCCAGTTTTCACACATCCCCTCCAACATTTATCATTATCCTTTCCTGTCATCTTAATCAATCTGTGGTAGTAGGAATGAGGTGGTATCTCAGAGTTTAATTTTAATTTGCATTTCTCTAATGAATAGTGATTTAGAGCATTTTTTCATATAACTATAGATGGCTTTAATTTCATCATCTGAAAACTATCTGATCATATCCTTTGACCATTTGCCAATCGGAGGAATGACTTGTATTCTTATAAATTTGACACAGTGAGTTATATATTTTAGAAATGAGATCTTTATTGGAAACACTGGCTATAAAGATTTTTCCTCAGCTTTGTACTTCCCTTTTAATCTTGTTTCTGTTGGTTTTGTTTATGCAAAATTTTCAGTTTAAAGTAATCAAAGCTGTCCATTTTACCTTTCATAATGGTCTCAAGTTCTTCTTTGGTCATAAATTCCTCCCTTCTCCAAACATCTGATAGATAAATTATCCCTTGTTCTCCTAATTTATTTATAGTATTAATTATGCCCAAATCATGTATTCATTTTGAACTTATTTTGGTATGGGGTGTGAGATGTAGATCTATGTTGAGTTTCTGACATATTATTTACCAGTTTTCCCAGAAATCTTTGTCAAATAGTGAGTTCTTATTCCAAAAGTTGGAATTTGGGGGTTTATCAAATACTAGATTTCTATAGGCCTTTATTACTGTGTCATGTGTATCTAATCAATTCCACTGATCCACCACTTCATTTTGTAACCAGTACCAAATGGTTTTAATGACTGCTGCTTTATAATACAGTTTTAGGTTTGGTACTGCTAAGCCACCATCCTTTGTATTTTTTTTTTTTATTAATTCTCTTGACTTCCAGAGAAATTTTGTTATTATTTTTTTCTAATTTATAAAATAGCATTTTAGCAGTTTGATTGGTACAGCACTGAACAAGTAGAACAATTTAGGCAGAATTGTCATTTTTATTATATTAGCTCAGCCTAGCCATGAACAATTCATATTTTTCCAATTGTTTAGATCTAACTTTATTTGTGTGAGAAGTGCTTTGTAATTGTGTTCACATAGTTTTTAGGTTTATCTTGTCAGGTAGACCCTCAAATATTTTATTTTCTCTGTAATAATTTTAAATGGATACCCTGAACCTCAGAATAACACGGGACCTGGCCACACCAATTCAGCACTGAAAGTTAGTCAGCACCAACTTAGAGTAGCCACTGTTGCCGGTAGAGGAAGCTTGTACAATCTCCCCTTGGACCTAAAAGCAGACCTCAACCTTTGAAAAATGAGCAAAAGAGGAAAAAGAACTGAAAATAGGTAGTTTTTAAAAGAGAAAGAGAAGAAAAGATTTCAAACACTGAGGACACTAAAAGTAAATCATCTTTAGATGAAACCCCAAAGGGTAATATGAATTGGTACCCATCTCACAAGGTTTTCTTGGAAGAAAACAAAACAGGATCTTTAAAGAGAGTTAGAAGAAAAATGGGGAAAGGAAAAAGTCTTTGCAAGATTGCTTGAAAAAGAAAACATAAATTATCTGAAGAAAACTCCTTAAAAATAGGCTTAGCGAAATGGAAAAAGCAAGTAACTCCTTAGAAAATAGATTTGATAAAATGTAAAATATCTCATTGGAAAAACAACTGACCTGGTGAAAATCATGATTAAGAAGAAGAAAAAAAAGAGCCTAGACATTACATATCAGAAAATCATCAAGGAAAACTGCCCTGATGTCCTAGAACCAGAAGGTAAAATATCATTGAAAGAATTCACCAATTACTTCCTGAAAGAGACCCCAAAATGAAAACTCCAAGGAATATCATAGCCAAATTTCAGAATAATCAGCAGTAAGAAAACAATTCAAATATTGAGGAGTCACAATCAGGATTACCCAGGATCTAGCAACTTCCCCCTTAAAGGACTAAAGGGCCTAGAATCTGATATTTCAAAAGGCAAAAAGAACTTGCATTGCAGCTAAGAATCAACTAGATTATCTTTCAGGGAAGAAGATGTACATTCAATGATACAGGTAAATTTCATTTACTTCTAATGAAAAGACCAGAGTTAAACAAAAATTTTGATCTCCAAATACAGAATGCAAGAGAAACATAAAAACGTAAAAAGGAAAGAACTCTTGAGAAGTATATCTCTGTTATGTGTATCCTTAGAAAGTGCAGATATAATTTGATTTTAATGTGATAAAATAAAAAAAAACTAGAGGTGGAAAGGGGATTATAGTGGAAAAAAGGAAAATGGAGGTAAACTGAGGAAAATTGCATCATGCCAATTTTGGTTTCACAGAGAAACTTGTCTCACCTTATAGAGAAGTGGGAGGGGAAAGGGGAAGAAGGGGGAAGGCTAATAGAAGGGAAAACAGAAGTAGTAGGGGAAAGGTATAAGAAAGGGTGAGATATAAAGGGAGAGAGATGTTTGGGGAAGATGGTGATCAGAAGCAAAATACTGTGGAGGAGAGAAAGGGGGAAAGAAAGAGAAAAGCATAACTTGAGGTAAGATGGCAGGAAATACACAATTAGTCATTTTAACTGTGAATATGAATGGAATAAACTATCCCATAATATGGAAATGAATAGCAGACTTGATTAAAAGCCAGAATCCTACAATATGTTGTTTACAAGAAACACATTAAAAGCAGAGTGATACATACAGAGTAAAGGCAAAAGGCTGGAGCAGAATCTATTATGGTTCAGATAAAATAAAAAAAAAAAGCAGGGATACTGATCGTGATCTCAGATCAAGCAAAAGCAAAAATAAATCTAATTAAAAGAGATAAGGAAGGAAACTATAGCTTGCTAGAGGGCACCATAGATATTGAAATAATATTAACACTTAGTATTATTGCACCACATGGTAGAACATCCAAATTCATAGAGAAGAAGTTAAGAAAGATGCAAGAAGAAATACACAGGAAAACTATACTAGTGGGGTATCTCAACTCTGCTCTCTTAGAATTAGATAATTCAAACCACAAAATAAATAAGAAAGAAGTTAAGGAGATAAATAGAATTTTAGTAAAGTTAAGTATAAGTCTTGGGAGAAAATTGGAGACAGAAAGGAATATACTTTTTTCTCAGTGGTTCATGGAACTTATTCAAAAATTGACCATATATTAGGGCATAAAAACCTCAAAATTAAAATCAGAAAGGCAGAAATAGTAAATGCATTTTTTTTCAGATTATGATGTAATAAAAATCACATGTAATAATAAATAATAATATAACATGCAATAATATAATAAAAATGACAATACTACCTAAATTAATCTACTTATTCAGTGCCATACCAATAAAACTCCTAAGAAATTACTTCACAGAGCTAGAAAAAATAATAACAAAATCCATCTGGAAGAACAAAAGGTCAAGAATTTTCAAGGGAATTAATGAAACAAAATGCCAATGAAGGTGGTCTAGTTGTAACAGACTTAAAACTATATTATATTATTGGTCAACAAAAACATTTGGAACTGGCTAAGAAATAGAATAGTCGGTCAGTGGAATAGGTTAGGTTCACAGCACAAAATAGCCAATGATTATAATAAGCTAGTGTTTGACAAATCGAAAGACTCCAGCTTTTGGGACAAGAACTTAGTATTTGACAAAACCTGCTTGGAAAATTGGAAGTTAGTATGGCAGAAATTAGGCATTGACCCACACTTAACACCTCATACCAAAATAAGATCAAAATGAGTACATGATTTATGCCTAAAGTGATATTATGAGCAAATTAGAAAAACAAAGGGTAGTTTACCTTTCAGAACTGTGGAAAAGGAAGGAATTTGTGGCTAAAGAAGAATTTGAGTACTTCATTGAAGGCAAAGTGGATAATTTTGATTATATTAAGTTAAAAAGGTTTTGTACAATTTTGCCCAGACAAAATTAGCAAGGAAGTAATAAACTGGGGAAAATTTTTACATTTAGTGGTTCTGATAAAGGCCTCATTTCTAAAATATATAGAGAATTGACTCAAATTTATCAGATTTCAAGTCATTCTCCCATTGATAAATGGTCAAAAGATATGAACAGGTAATTTTGAGAATAAGAAATTAAACCCAGTTCTAGGCATATGAAAGGGTGCTCTAAATCGTTATTGATCAGAGAAATGCAAATTAAGACAACTCTCATGTACCATTACACATCTCTCAGATTGGCTAAAATGACAGGAAAAGGTAATGATCAATGTTGGAGTGGATGTGGGAAAACCAAGACCCTAACACATTGCTGATGGACTTTTGAACTAATTCAACTATTCTGGACAGTAATTTGGAACTATGCCCAAAGGGCCATCAAACTGTATCTACCCTTTGATCCAGCAGTGTTTCTATTATCCTGAAGAGATAATAAAGGAGGGAAAAGGACTCATATGTGCAAAAAATATTTGTGGTAGCTCTTTTTGTAGTGAAAGAAACTGGAAACTGAGTGGATGCCCAACAGTTGGAGAATGGCTAAATAAATTATGGTACAAATGTTATGTAATGTTATTGTTCTATAAGAAATGATCAGCAGGATGATTTCAGAGAGGCCTGGAGAGACTTACATGAACTGATGGTATGTGAAATGAGGAGAAACAGGAAACAGCAACATTATGCAATGATCAATTCTGATAGACATGGCTCGCATCAACAATGATGTGATTCAGACCAATTCCAGTGGTCTTGTGATGAAGAAAGATTTTCTCAAGGTCTTTCTTTGGATTATGGTTTTCTGATAGTCCAATGATTTTGACATTGTCTCTCCTGAATCTATTTTCCAGGTCAGTTGTTTTTCCCATGAGGTATTTTACATTTTCTTCTATTTTCCATAGTTTTGAATGGGTTTTATTGATTATTGATGTCTTATAGAGTCATTAGCTTCCACATGCCCAATTCTAATTTTTAATGAATTATTTTCCTCAGTTAGCTTTTCTGCTTCCTTTTCATTTGGCTATTTGTATTTTTAGAAAGTTGTTTTCTTTGGGAAGTTGGGATTTTGTATCTCATTTACCATTTGGCCAATTCTACTTTTTAAGAGTTGTTTTCTTTTTCTAAGATCTTGACTCTTTTTTTTTCATAATTCTCTTTCATCACTCTTATTTTTCCCCAATTTTTCTTCTACTTCTTTTGTATAATTTTAAGCTCTCTTTTGAATTCTTTCATGAGTTCTCTTAGAGTTTTGAATCAATTCCTATTTTATTTTGGGGTTTTATCTATAAGGGTTTTGACATTGTTGTCTTCTTCTGAATTTGTGTCTTGGTCTTACCTGTTACTTGTTATTGTAATAATTCTCTATGGTAAGGGTGTAGCCAAGATAGAGGAGAGCAGACATGACTTTCTGTGACCTCCTCTGACCTTCTTTCAAACCAACAGCAGATTAGTTTTATGAGCTGGTTTTGGAGTGGCAGAACCCAAGAATATTTAAAGTATGACACATTTCCAGAAAAAAAAGATACTTTGGAAGAACTTCAGAAGAGGTCTGTTTCAATTGGGCAAAGGGACAGATTGCAGTGTAGGGAGCCTGGGATAAGGACCTAATATGGGGAGCCTGAATAGTATGGCCATTAAGGCCCAGAAGAACACAGGACCTGACCACAATTATCCAGCACCAGAAGTCAGTCAGCAGAAATGCCCCAGGGCAAACTAAATCAGCTATTGCCCCTTTGCCTTAAGAGCAAACCTCAACCCTTAAAAATATGAGCAAAAAGCAAAAAGAACAACTTTTATGGCAAGAGAGAGGAACAGACTTCAAATCCTGAAGTTCCTAAAGGCAAATCCATGCCAGATGAAGGCCCAAAGGGAGATTTGACCTGTTCCCCATTTCACAAGGCTTTCTTGGAAGATTTCAAAAAGGATCTTAAAAGAGAGTTAGAAGAAAAATGGGGGAAGGGAATAAGGTCTTTGCAAGAGGGTATGGAAAAGGAAAAACAGGCATTATCTGGAGAAAACTCCTTAAAAAGAGATATGATGAAATGGGAAAAGCATATACATTTTTACAAAATAGATTTAATGAAATGGAAACAGCATATAACTCCTTACAAAGTAGATATGAAAAAGAAACCAATTTGTTGAAAAACAGAATTTGTGAAATGACTAAACAATGAACAATGAACTAAACAAATCATTTAAAAATTCAATTTGCCCAATACAAAAGGAACTAAAAAAGGTAATTGAAGAAAATAATAAACTAAAAATTAGAATTGGAAAAAATGGAAGTGATTGACTCAATAAGACTTCAAGAATCAATCAAACAAAACAAAAAAAATGAAAAAAAAAATAAAACAACTGACCTGGAAAATAGATCTAGGAGAGACAATCTAAGAATTATTAGACATCCTGAAAGTCATGATGAAATAAAAGAGTCTAGACATCATCTTTCAGGTAATCATCAATGAAAACTGCCCTGATGTCCTAGAACGAGAAGGTAAAGTAGCCATTGAAAGAATTCACCAATAAATTCCTGAAATAGACCCCAAAATGAAAAATCTAAGGAATATAGTAGCTAAATTTCAGAATTATTGGATAAAGGACAGAATATTGCAAACAGCCAGAAAGAAACAATTCAAAGATCCAGCAGCCCCAATGAGATTTGCCCAGGACCTAGCAACTTCTACCTTAAAGGATCAAAGGACCTATAATCTGATATTCCAAAAGGGAAAGAAACTTGGATTACAGATAAGAATAAACTATCCAGCTAACTTGAGCATTATCTTTCAGGGAAGAAGGTGGACATTAAATGATACAGGGGAATTTCATTTATTTCTGATAAAAAGACCAGAGCTGAACAAAAAATTTGATCTCCAAATATAGAAGTCAAGAGAAGGTAAAAAGGAGAGAACTCTTGAGAACTGTATTTCTGTTATGAATATACTTAGAGAGTGTGGGTATAATTTGCTTTTATTGTGATAATATAAAAAAGAAACTAGAGGTGGAAAGGGGATAGTAGTGAAAAAAGAGGAAAATGAAGATAAAATCAGGGAGATAACATCTCATAAAGAGGCAAAGAAGACCTATTATAATTGAGGGAAAAGGGGAGGAGGATGAACATTGTGAGAATCTTATTCGCAACAGATTTGGCTCAAAAAGAGAATATCAGACATATTTGGTTTTACAGAGAAACTTGTCTCATCTTACAGGAAAGGGTAAGGGGAAAGGGGAAAAGAAAGGGGAAGGCTAATAGAAGGGAAAACAGAAGTAATAGGGAAAAGATGTAAGAAAGGGGAATGGATTCTAAAGGAGAGGGCTGTTTGAGGGAAGTGGGGGTCAGAAGCAAAATACTGGGGAGGAGGGAAAGGGAGAAAGGAAATAGTAAAGCATAACTTAGGGTAAATAAAATGGCAGGAAATACAGAAATAGTTATTTTAATTGTGAATGTTTGTGAATGGGAATGGGATGAACCCTCCCATAAAACAGAAATGGATAGCAGACTGGATTAAAATCCAGAATCCTACAATATGCTGTTTACAAGCAGAGTGATACATACAGAGTAAAGGTAAAAGGCTGGAGAAGAATCTATTATGCTTCAGGTGAAGTGAAAAAAAAAAAAAAGAAAAAGCAGAGATAGGGAACCTGATATCAGATCATGTAAAAGCAAAGATAGATCTAATTTAAAAAGATAAGGAAGGAAACTATATCTTGCTAAAGGGTACCATAGATAATGAAGCAATTTCAATACTAAACATATATGCACCAAGTGGTATAGCATCCAGATTCCTAGAGGAGAAGTTAAGAGAGATGCAAGAAGAAATAGACAGCAAAACTATACTAGTGGGGGATCTCAACCTTATTCTCTCAGAACTAGATAAATTGAACCACAAGCTAAATAAGGAGGATGTTAAGGAGGTAAATAGAATTTTAGAAAAGTTAGGTATGATAGGTCTTGGGAGAAAATTGAATGGAGACAGAAAGGTGTATATTTTTTTCTTGGCAGTTCATAGAACCTATTCAAAAATTGATCATGTATTAGGGCATAAAACCTCAAAAACAAATTCAGAAAAACAAAAATATTAAATGCATTTTTTCCAGATCATGATGTAATAAAAATTGCGTTCAATAAAAGACTATGGGGAAATAGAACAAAAATTAATTGGAAACTAAAAAATCTGATTCTAAAGAATGAGTAGGTAAAGCAACAAATCATAGACATAATTAATAATTATATCCAAGAGAATGACAATATTGAGACAACATACCAACATTTGTGGGATGCAGTCAAAGCGATTATTAAGGGAAATTTTATATTTACAAATGCTTACTCACATAAAACAGAGCAAGAGAAGAACAATGAATTGGGCTTAGAATTTAAAAAGGTAGAAAAACAACAAATTGAAAACCCCAAATTAAATACCAAATTTGAAATTCTGAAAATAAAAGGGGAGATTAACAAAATTGAAAGTAAGAAAACTATTGAATTAATAAACTAAGAGTTGGTTTTATGAAAAAAAAATCAACAAAATAGATAAATCTTTAGTTAATTTGATTAGAAAAAAGAGTGAATAAAATCAAATTGTTAGGCACAAAAATGAAAAAGGGGGACTTTCCACCAAAGAAGAGAAAATTAGAACAATTAGGAGTTATCTTGCCCAATTGTATGTCAATAAATTTGATAATCTAAGTGAAATAAAGAAATATCTTCAAAAATATAGATTGCCCAGGTTAACAGAAGTGGAAATGAATTATTTACATAGCCCCATTTTAGAAAAAGAAAAGGAACAAGCTATTAGTCAACTTCTTTAGAAAAAAATCTCCAAGGCCAGATGGATTTACATGTGAATTCTACCAAACTTTTAAAGAAGAATTAATTCCAATACTATATAGACTATTTGAAAAAATAGGGAAAGAAGGTGTTCCACCAAATTCCTTTTATGACACAGATATCGTGCTGATACCTAAACCAGATAGAGCAGAAACAGAGAAAGAAAATTATAGGCCAATTTCCCTAATGAATATTGATGCAAAAATCTTAAATAAAATGTTAGCAAAGAGATTACAGAAAGTTATCTCCAGGATAATACATCACAACCAAATAGGATGTATACCAGGAATGCAGAGCTGGTTCAGCATTAGGAAAACTATTAGCATAATTGACTATATTAATAACCAAACTAACAAAAATCATATGTTTATTTCAATAGATGCAGAAAAAGCATTTGATAAAATCCAACATCCATTTCTATTAAAAACACTAGAGAATATAGGAATAAATGGAGTTTTCCTTAAGATGATCAATAGTATCTATTTAAAACTACCAGCAGAGGGGCAGCTAGGTGGTGCAGTAGATAGAGCAACAACCCTGAAGTCAGGAAAACCTAAGTTCAAATCTGACTCAGACACTTAACACTTCCTAGCTGTGTGACACTTGGCAAGTCACTTAAGCCCAGTTGCCTCAGGGGAAAAAACCCACCAGCAAGCATCATATGTAATGTGCATAAACTAGAACCATTCCCAATAAGATCAGGGGTGGAACAAAGTTGTCCACTATCACCATTATTATTCTATATTGTATTAGAAATGTTACCTTTGTCAATAAAAAAAGAAAAAGAGATTAAAAGAATTAGAATAGGTAATGAGGAAACCAAATTATCACTCTTTGTAGATGATATGGTATTCTTAGAGAACCTGAAAGAATCAACTATAAAAAACTACTAGGAACAATTCACAAATTTAGCAAAATTACAGTTTATAAAATAAATCCACATAAATCATTATCATTTTTATATATTACTAACAAAGTCCAGCAGCAAGATATACAAAGAGAAATTCCATTTAAAACAACTGTCAATAGTATAAAATATTTTGTAACTTATCTGCCAAGGGAAAGTCAGGAACAATATGAACACAACTACCAAACACTTTCCACACAAATAAAGTTAGATGTAATCACTTGGAAAAATATCAATTGTTCATGGGTAGGCCAGGCAAATATAATAATAAAAATGACAATACTACTTAAATTAATCTACTTATTGAGTGCCATAGCAATCAAACTCCCAAGAAATTAATTTACAGATACAGAAAAAAAAATAACAAAGTTTATCTGGAAGAACAAAAGGTCAATAATTTTAAGGGAATTAATTTAAAAAATGCCTATGAAGGTGATTTAGCTGTGCCAGATCTAAAACTATGTTATAAAGCAATGGTAATCAATCACTCAAATAGGCTAGGTTCACAGGGCAAAATAGTCAATGACTATAGCAATCTAGTAACCAAAGACCCCAGCTTTTGGGATAAGAACTCACTATTTGAGAAAAACTGCTGAAAAAAAATGAAAACTAGTATGACAGAAATTAGACATTTGCCCACAACTAACAACATATACCAAGATAAGGTTGAAATGGATTGATGATTTAGACATAAAGAATGATATTACAAATTAAATTAAATTTAAATTTAAATTAAAACAACATAGGATAGTTTACCTCTCACATCTGTGGAGAAGGAAGGAATTTGTGTCCAAAGAAGAGCTGGAACTCATTATTGAATAACGAATAGACAATTTTGATTATATTAAGTTAAAAAGTTTTGTATACACTTCCTTCCGGGGGTGGAGCCATGGTGGCGGAGATCAGACAGGAGTCTCTGTAACCTCCTCTAACCTCCCCTCAAACCAACAACATATGAAGCCTCTAGACTGATTCTGAAGCAAAAAAAATCCACAATATCTGGAGAACAACACGATTCTAGAAGAAGATACTCTGGAAAAACCTCAAAACAGGTCTGTTTTAATTGGGCAGGGGGGTGGTCTACTGAACCCAGACTGCAGCAAAGAGAGACGGGGGCAGGGAGCTGGAGCAGGGAGCTGGAACAGGAGTCGGAAGAGGAGTGGGAGCATTGTGCTTTTCACACACCTGGGAGTCTTCTGCGGGCCTCTTGGAACAATCTAACCTGATTGTGGGCAGGTGGTTTGGAGGGTCTGCCTTTTGAGGGGGATAGTTTGTGAACCACTGAACCCCTGATGAGCATCTGACCTAGCTGTCATTACACAGAACCTTAAAGCAATCAATCAAACAACAGGACTGATCAGCACCAGAATAATTCAATCAGCAGAACTGCCCCAGGGCAAATTAAAGCAGCTTTCCCACCTTTGCCCTAAACAGATCTCACACCTTTAAAAAAAAAAGAATAAAAAACCAAAAAGAGCTCTCACCATAGACAACTTTTATGGAGAGAGGGAAGAACAGACCTCAAATCCTGAGGCCCCTAAAGGTAAAGCAACCCCAGAAAAAGCCCCAAAGAGAGACATAAATTGGTCTCCATGTCACAAGGCTTTCTTTGAAGATTGCATAAAATATCTTAAAAGAGAGTTAGAAGAAACATGGGGAAATGAAATGAGATCACTGCAAAATAAAATGGAAAAAATGGAAAAAGAATGCAATGAACAAAAAAATGTAATTGGTCAATTGCAAAAGGAACTAAAAACAGTAACTGAAGAAAATAAGACATTAAAAATTAGAATCTAACAATTGGAAATGAATGACTCATCAAGACTTCAAGAATCAGTCGAACAAA
>JAJPUD010006046.1:30170-47410 GCA_023553655.1 Myrmecobius fasciatus | reverse complement strand
TTAGCATGTATTGGATTACCTGTCATCTAGGGGTGGGGGTGGGGGAAGGAGGGGAAAAGCTTGGGGAAAAAAGTTTTTGCAAAGGTCAATGTTGAAAAATCACTCATATGTTTTGTAAATAAAAAGCTTTATATAAAAAAAAATATGTATCTCAACCAGCACCACGTACAATGTTCTGAACATGAAAAACGTGCTTAATTCATAACTGATAATACCAATATATTTGCATTGTGTTTCAAATTTCAAAAAATATTCTCAAAACAACTCTATGTATTCAATAGCTCAAATGACATTATCCTAATTTGACAGATGATAAAACTTTAGCTCAAAACGATGATTTGCTCAAGGTAATGTACTTATTCTTTGGCATTGTTGAGATTTGATTTAACATCTCCTGGGTCCAAGTACCATTTTTTTTGTATAACACTAAAAAAAAATTTTGTATAAACAAAACTAATGCAGAGAATATTAGAAGGAAAGCAATGAATTGGGAAAACATCTTTACATTCAAGGGTTCTGATAAAGGCCTCATTTCTAAAATATATAGAGAAGTGACTCAAATTTATCAGAATTCAAGTCATTCTTCCATTGATAAATGGTCAAAGGATATGATCCAGTAATTTTCAGAATAAGAAATTAAACTCATTTCTAGGCATATGAAAGGGTGCTCTAAATCATTATTGATCAGAGAAGTGCAAATTAATACAACTCTCAGGAACCATTACACATCTTTCAGATTGGCTAAGATGATAGGAAAAGATAATGACGAATATTGGAGGGGATGTGGGAAAACTGGGACACTAATATATTGTTGGTGGAATTGTGAATAGATCAAGCCATTCTGGAGAGCAATTTGGAACTATCAAACTGTATCTACCCTTTGATCCAGCAGTATTTCTACTGGACTTATTTGGTGCTGAACTGGGGTTCTAGCAAATACCCTTGGTTCTGGCAAATACCACTTAAGGTGGTAGAGAGTTTTTGTATTTCTCTGGGGCTATTCTGAAGCTCATGGTATTCTGGTCACTGGAGGCTGATTTTTTTGCCCAGCATTATGCTGAAGTATGGGATGACTTTTAGAGCTTGAGTCTGCTGTTTAACTGGCTGTACTGATGCATGAGCTTGTGGTATTGGTGTTTGTTTACTCCTTCCCTGGGGGTCAGGATCTCCTGCTGTTTGCTGAGGTGAGGCTTGCTGCTGTTTTGCAGGGACTCTTCCTGTCCTGAATTAAGCTCCCCTTTTAACTGATTGAGACAGATCTTTCTTTCCAATCTTCCAAGCTTTTTAGGCTAAAAGTTTGTCTTACTCCTTTTTTTTTTTTTTTTTTTGCTGATTTTGCTGTTCTAGGATCTGTTTTGGGGATATTGCTGTTTGGATATGCATATGGGAGACTACCAAGAAACTCGGTTAACATCTCCCAACAGAAAGTTTTCAATTAAGTCTAATAATTATGGTTGATAAGTAACATTTATCCAATGCTTTATGATTACAAAGCATTTCACGCTGCTTATCTCATTCGATCCACATACTAATCCTATGAAGTATGTAATGCAAGCAGTCTATTTACCTTTGACAAATGAAGAAAGTAGAACCTAAGTTTCTCTATCTTTAAATCCAATACTTTCTCTGGGAACCTACCTCCTATTTAAAAATAAGATGCAAATGAGTGGGAAAAATTGGATCTACTTTTCAGAAAATCAGTTCTGAAGCCAATTTTCTGGAATGCAGTGTTCACAAGATCTTATCCATTTCTATACCTGAAAAATAGATGATAAAGGACAGCTAGATGGCACAGTGGATGAATATTGGCCCTGGAGTCAGCAAGACCAGAGTTCAGCCTTACTCTTAACACTCTGGTCAAGTCACTTAATCCCAATTGTCTTGCAAAAAATAGATAAGAGGTTCGGAAGGTAATGAAAACAAGAAAATATTATTACTATGTTAAATATAATATCTACTTTTACAAAATAGAAGTATATGAGCTTATATTCAACTTAGCTTTTTTGTTCTCTTTGTAAATTTGAATTATATTTTATTATTGCTCATAATATAAAATAAAATTTGTAAAAGAGAATAACCAATGAGGCAAAGGGAAGATTCAATTATATTTTTGTACATTTTAGTTAGAATTTGAAAATTGTTTCTTTCTCCTTCCACATTATTGTTCATCAAAAGCTATGAGCTTTTGCTGTCACTCAAACAACTTAAGAAAAGATAACTGCTTATATACCATAGATAACAGAATTTTATGTTTTTTAATTATATATGTGTGTGTATATATGTATATATACATATATGTACATGGAGATACAGATATAGATATGAGTGTGTGTATGTGTGTGAAGTAATACTGGAAAATACTTCACTATGCTACCCTTCAG
Organism: Myrmecobius fasciatus; assembly: GCA_023553655.1. Lineage (NCBI taxonomy): Eukaryota > Metazoa > Chordata > Mammalia > Dasyuromorphia > Myrmecobiidae > Myrmecobius > Myrmecobius fasciatus. Next base: position 45,029 of record JAJPUD010006046.1, on the reverse strand, counting down.
TTGTCACTTTAGGAAGCTCCCTACATTATTTTCCACAAGCCTCAGCCTTGAATTTACTAAAATGTCTCAACCATTCCCTAGCTGAAAGTTTGATATCTTTATGAAGTTTTTATAATGGCAATTTGAAACCTATTTGTCACAGTGAAACAGTCTTTAGCTAGGGGATATATTTATATTCCTTTTGAAGTTTGTGGGTACATCAAATATTTCATCTTAGAAAATTTTAGTGACACCTAGGAAAATAGATACATTTCTATTCCTTACATTTCCATTCACAAATCAGTCAATGAAAAAGCAATTCAGCAAATTGTTCTGACTGGAAATGGGATCTTTAAAAATCCTTACAGAGAACTTTGATTGACTTTGCACATGACTGAAGATTAGGTACTTTCTACTCCTCTGTCCTTTTCCTACTCTATTCCCCCCCACTTCAATTCTAGTTCACATATTCTTCTTAATAACCACTGGAAAAGCAAACTGCATTACTAAATATCTTAAATTCTATTAAATCACCAAAGAGAGAAATTCTGACTTTCTTTCTCTCTGAAATCATCATGTGATCTCTCATGAAGATGAATTAAAAAGTGAGATAACTTTACAGAAAAGTACAGCAAATTCCAAGTCTTATTGCTGTTCATTAAGTTCAAGAAATAAATATGTTACTAACATCTCAGAGAAGTTTAAACTTTTTTTGTGATGGCTGCCAGAAAAGCTATTGAAGTACTGTAACTCCCTTATGGCTTCTTTCTTCTCATGGTATTTATTCCATCTTCTGATCAAAGCAATCCACCTGACAATGTTCACAGAATGAATGTATCTGGGTATCCTCCAAAACACCTTCTTCTATAGCATGAAATGTCAGTGAGACCATGTCAGCCTCTAGTGGCTACAGCCAATAGCTACATTCCAAAGGGACTATCAGTAAAACTTTGCAAAATAGATATTTGTCCTATCATATTTACTGCAGAACTGTAAATAAAGCATGTAGAATTATTTCCAGATGATCATATTTCATGTTCCTTGGGGAGGTCATGCAGGAGTTTGTAAACAGTAATAAAATTGGTGTCTACATTAACAGGCACTTGCAAAACTGGGTCCAGTCCCAAAGGAGCAATTCAGGGACAAAGCTGTCTGCATCCTTCCCATTCTGCTGCTAACCTTTACATTGATTGCTTTGTCTTAAGAACCAGTGCTGGTGTGTGTTCATTTATCCATTCTTTATATTATTTTTTTTGTCTCCTAAGTGGACAAAAGTTTGTTGACAATTTCTAAAGATTTCCAAGAAAATCGCATTGCGTTAGAGTTGTATTCTTATGAATTTCAATGGTGTAGTAGTTTCAGCCTCATGAAAAGTAGTAATCAAAATGGAGTCTCTGTCATTACCCTTGAAGTTTCTCTAGTGGTTCTGGGTACTTGCTAGTTTTTTATATGTCATGAACCCATTTGGCGGTATAATGAAGTCTTCTCAGGAAAAATACTTTTAATGAATAAAATAAAATACATAGGATTAAGAAGAATATATATGGATGTATATTTATATATTTAAAATTCACATACTTTAAGAACTGCTGTGTTAGACAGCAAGTATTAATCAAATACTTACTATCTATTTGCTGAGCATTGTAGTAACTTTTGGAAATAAAAAAAGACACAAAAAAGATGATGAACTGCTTACTTGTGGTGTCAACATTTATAATAAACCAATAAACAGCTATTATATAGCTACTATGTGCCAGGTACTATTCTGGGTACTGGAGTTACAAAGACAAAAGTGAAATAGCCTTCAGCTTATATCCTTTTAGGGAGCAACAAAATGTATTCAAGTATTAGATAATATCTTTGAATTTGTTTCAGACATGTATTATTGGTTTCACGGTGATACTTAATTATTGTCTTTCTAGAGGCAATATTTCTTTCCAGAGGGTAAAAACTGGACTTCTCGCTAACTTTACTTTTTTCACTTCCTATCTGCATCTCTGCCTGGTTTCAGTTCCAGGAAACAAGATGTCACATCCCAAGCCCTGGGATTACCACCCTCCACTTTAGCTTTCTTTTGTGTGTTGTTTTCCTGCATTAGATTGTTAGCTTCTTGAGAGCAGGAAAATCTTTCTTTTTCTTATTCATACCCTTAGCACTTAGCACAGCACATGGAACTGGGCACTTAGTAAATGTTTTTTGAGTAATAAATTAATTTAAACAATTTATAATCTAATTGATATGTAATAAAAAATTAGCCACATTTTTCCTATTGATTTTGGTGAGGTTCTGTCCTATAACACTTCCTCTTCTTCCTGTGTACTTCAATTCTTCTACTCCATCCTTTAATAGTAATGACAATAGTTTTGTCTATGTTCAATTGATTAACTGAGTGGAACAGGTTCAGACTACTTTGATTTCCTATAAACTTATTCTATAATCATGAAGAATGAATAAGCATAGAGGTTGATTTGATTGCTTTTACTGATGCAGTTTTGGTCTAGTGCAAATAACCACATTTGGAGTTGAAAGAAAAAGGCTTAAATTCCAACTTTGCTCCTGTTCTTGGGCAAGGCACTCAACTGTTTTTGTTTGTTTGTTTGTTTTTGTTTTTGTTTTTTGAGCCAGATTTCCTCTTCTGTAAAATAAAGGTAATCATTTTTGCACTAATATTTACTTCCTGGCAGGTTCTTTCACATATCAGATGTAGTAATGCACATTGAGTTTTTTGTAAGCCATGAATATTATTGATATTGTAATGGCTCCATCATAGTGAACATTCTGTATTTATCTGTATATTACAATTCATCCTTGCTTGCCTATCACAATGATTCTTGCCTATGTCCTTCTACAATTTTTCTGAAACATTGAGTTTCTCTCTGAATCTCTTGATGTTGCCTCAAAACCAGAGAATAAAAATGAAAACTTGTTCTTCTCCATTAATTATTCTTTGTTCTCACATATTTTACCCAGTTACTAATTTGCTTGTTTACAATCTTTATGTCATATCTTCTGTGCCTTTCTTTATTTTTAATGTGCCATTGCTGGCTGCCACCTACCACATGGCACTACATTTCCTATATTAACCTTCAAGTTTAGTTCTTTGGAGACTGTGATTTTCCATGACTTGCAGTCACATAGAATTACTGAGAAAATATTGTAACTAAAAAAAATAAGCATTTTAAAGGTAAATTCTGAGGAAAAGAGAAACACAAAATAAAACAGTGACATTCTGGAGAACAAATAAGGAAAATACGTTTATCCCTCAAAGCAGAGAGGTGGAGAACCATTGTACAAAATACTACATATATTTGTAAATGTTGTTAATATATCATATTTTTTAAACTTATTTTTCTTTTTATTGCACTGGAGGGTTCAGTCAGAAGGGTGTGTGTGTGTGTGTGTGTGTGTGTGTGTGTGTGTGAGAGAAATACTTGTGATACTGTGATATATAAACAGAAAGCATCCATTAAATGCATTTATAACAGAATGAAACTTTGTGAAATTTTACTTATTACTAATAAATGATCTGTACAAAGAAGATGAATTTTTAAGGGGAAAATTTGGATTAGTTAAAACACTACTGTTTTCCAAATAGAATTTGGCAAATTCTCTTTCTATTTAACTCTAGACTCAGACTATACCTTTTTAATGTGTCCTACATAAATGTTACAATAGACCAGCTTGTGGATCATCTATCTAAATACATATTATAGTATAGTTGTTTTTTCCTGCATGAATTTGTAGGCTAAACACTTTAAAATTACTTCCTTTAGGAATCTCTGGTACATTCCAGGGGTTATAGAAGGATCACTGCACTTAGAGACTGAGGGCTTTAGTGTGAATCTTGTATCTTTTATTTACTTGCTATGTGACTCAAGATAAACCATTTACCTTTTCTTGGGCTCAGGATTATCATTTCTAAATTTGAGAGGATTGAAGCAAACAATTACTGAGGTCCTTTCTGGTTCCAGTTTCTAAGATTTTTTAATCCTACTCTTTTTTTTCCTGAAAGCTTGATTTGATTTGATTTTTTTAAAAATTGATTTGATTGATTGTTTTGACATCATATAGAAATATTTTTAGAAGGAAAAAGAATAGATTTTTAAGGTCAGTAAGCAGAGGAGACCTCTGGTGAAAGTAAGTGATGTAATATATATCGCAGAAAATAGAATAGAAATATATTTGCATCCCTTTTAATCCTACATACTAAGTAAAAATCCTCATTATTTATAGTATGTTTTTATCTTTATCCCAGGCCTATACCAATTATTTTTCTCTATTGGAAGAAAAGTTGATGTTGGTTCTTGTTGTTCATTTTTCATTCTTAAAGAGAAATAATACTATCACATGTATGATGACTTGCTCATGAATTGAATTTTGTCACCATATATGGTCAATAGTGATCACTGGAGATATTACCTTTACAACAAGATATTTGCAGATATCTTTAACTCAGAAATGTATATTTTTGGATTCCAAAGTTTAAATTCCAAATGTTTATATTCCATTTAAACATCATTGTATACATTCTTACAGTCAGTCTTGAACTTGCTTCACTCAGAATGAACAAGAAAAAAATTTTGAATGTAAAAATAAATCTATGGTAGTTATTGCAAATATTTGACTTTATTCTATTTTATTACATAGGTAGTCTAAAATGTCACATTAATGTCTTAAATGTTGTGCTTTTAAAAATTCAGTGGCTACATTATATTCTACCCAAAATTCATTTTTAGAATACATTGCTTGTTTTAAGAACTAATATAATGTAGAAGACTTTATATGGCTTCTTAAGGAGTTTTAATACCTGGACTTAGAAAAGTGCTAAGAACATCTGAAGTCTAGACTTTTTCTTAAGGCTAAACATAAGTTAGTAATACAATAAAAATGAAACTTCTTTTAGAGTTTGCTTTATCATTTATATCTTTAGCTTAAATTACAAATTAAACTTCTTATATACTATATTTCCAAACAGCACTGGAAAGGCATTGCAATAAGCACCATATCCTAAGGAACAAGAGTCTATATTTAACTTGTTAATGAAAAAATACTTAAGCTTTGTGGAATTTATGCTTTGGGTTAAGGAATTATGGTTGATAAATAGGATTATTTTTATTGTTACTGTTAGTTGGTTAGTGTTAAGATTGGTAACAAACAAAAAAAATAAAATTATCCAAAACCATTAGTCAACCATGAGAAATTAAAGACATAATATATATTTCAAAAAATAAAATTTTCTGTCAACAATCACTACAAAATGATGACTTTGCTTTGGAAAGAAAAAAAAATCAAAGTCATTCCTTGAAGACCTAAATAAACCAAAGGTGATCAGGATTTTTGACATGCAAATTTGTCAGACAAGAAACTTGAACAATACTAATAGTCTGTATAGCATAAGCTGATGAATCTACCTTCACAGTCAGGTGATAAACACTGGATCTGAACTTGATCCTGGACAAGTCACTTAACTTCTGTCTGTCTCCTTTGTCTGTAAAATGGGAATAATAATAGAACCTGTCTTCTAGGATTATTGTGATGAGAAAATTATAATAAGATCTTAATCTTCTATGTAAATGTTAGCTACTAGTATTGTTATTTTTAAAGGAGATAAGGCTGTGACTTTTTCAAATTGTTACCTTATCTGCATATCATTGATTGAACATAGGAAGAACACTTGAGAGAGGCCCAAGAAGAGATATGAAGAAATAGACTGGAAGAAAGAAGGAATGTGAAGGAGGAAGAAATTAAAAGTCTTATAAAACTGGAAGATGATGGAGAACTTAGATATTACAGGCGTAGGATCATAGATATATCAATGGAATGGATTTCAGATTTTAGTCCATTTGTATTATCGTATAGATGTACTGAATTGAGGAACATAGAGACAGCATGACTTGCTAAAGATTTCAATTGATGGGTGTAAAAACAGATTTTGTCTCTGTCTGACTCCAGAGCTAGAGCCCTTTCAATTGCACCATTATTCCTCTTCCAGGAATACATCTATCCAGTAATGGAGTTTCAAATATTAAGTTCTTTAAAAGAAACAGGTAGAGAGAAACATGTAAGGAAGAACTAAAATTACATACCTATCTGGACTAGGCAAAGGAGGAGACAAAATTATTTTGTTTCAGAAGTCCTAATTTATATGAGAGTCATTAAAAACAAATGAACAAAAATATGTGTAGACACAGCCTCTGAAAAAGGGACCTATTTCAGAATTTTCCAAAGGGAGACATGGAGTAGGGAAGAGGGAGGCCTGAATTAATACTTCTTTGAAGGTTATGCCAATCCATATATCAACCATTTTTACATGTCTACTCTACTTATCACTGTGTTTAGCTCAGGGAACAAAAAGAGACAAAAAGCAGTTTTTGACCTCAAGGAACTTATACTCTAATGGGTAATACAACAAACAAACAAATTACAAAGCAAACGGTATACAAATAAAGGGGAAATAATTAGCAGAGGGATAGCAATAGAATTAACCAAAGCTGGAAAAGGTTCCCTTCAAAATATTATTTAAAAGACATGTTTTGTTGAGACACAAAGAAGTCCAGGAGATCAATTGGTACGGTAGGGGAGAGAGAGAACATGGCCTGTTTGGAGAGTAGATAGAAAATGCCTGGAGCTGAGAGACATAATATTGTCTTTGAGAAACAAGGCCTGTGAAACTGGATCAAAAAGTATGTGGCAGAGAGTAAGGTGTAAGAAGATTAGAAAGACAGGAGGCTAGGTTGTGGAGGGATTTGAATGGAAAGAGTATTTTGTTTTTAAACATATAGATAACAGGGAGCCGGGGCATTTTGTTGAGTAGGGGAGTGATGAAATCAGACTTGGAACTTTAGGAAAATTACTTTAGTGATAAATAGAGAATAGACCAGAGCAGGGAGAAACGAGATAGAAAAACAGACAGGCCATTGCAATAGTCCATGGATGAGGTGAGAGAAGGGGACATTCTTGAAAGACATTGCAAAGGTGACCTTGGCAACAGATTGGATATGGTGGCAGTGGTGAGACATTTTGAGGAGTCAAGGATTACTCTTAGTTTGCAGACCTGACAAATTGAGAAGATGGTGATTTCCTCTATAGTAATTGGGAAGCTAGGAGTTAATATATTTAGGGGGAAAGATAGTGTGTTCTGTTTTGCACATGTTTGGGTTAAGATGTCTACAGGACATCTAGTTTGAGATATCTATAGGGGAGTTGGAGATGCTAGATTAAGGATCATCAGAAATTGGGACAGGATACATAGATTTGAGAATTTTCAGCATAGAGATAATTAAGTCTATGGGACCTGTTGAGATCACCAAGTGAAGTAGTTGAGAGGGAGAAAAAAAGAGGCCCCAGGACAAAATCATGAGGGACATCTAACAGTATGGTCTGAATGAAGATCCAGAAAGGACACTAGAAGGAGTGGTGATATAGGTAGGAGGAGAACCAGGAGAGAGTGATGTCCTAAAACGTAGAGTGAAGAGAGCATCAAAGAGAGGGTGATCAACACTGTCAAATGCTGAAGAAAGATCAAGGAGAAGCAGAACTGAGAAAAGTCTATTGGCTTGGGAGCTAAGAGATGATTAGTAAGTTAAGAGAATACTTTTGGTGGCATGATAAGGTAGGAAGATAGATTATAAGGGGTTAAAAGAGAATGAATGGAGGTACCCATGCACCAGGAAGTCCTTCCTCATTATAAGGCAAAATTCTCACCACCATCTCTCCCCCCCCTCACCATTTCATCAATAGGATTATCAACTCATTATATCTGAATGCTTTACCTCCTTTACTGAAATCTAAAGATTCTGTATTGGTCCAGTCACACCTGGAGTTTCACATTAATTTTTTGAAAGAATCACTGATGAATGAGGGTATTCCTAGAATGGCAGACATTATGGTGTTGGGGCTTGAAACTAGATCACAAAGGAACAAAGAGAAGAAGTTAGGGATATTTAAAGTGAAAGAAAGATGAATTGGTATGGGAGTGGGATATTTGAAAGATTGTCATTAAAATAAAAAGTTAGAATTACTCTGTGTAGGTTCTGAGGGAGCATTAGAATCAATAAGTGGAGGTGAAGGGAGATAGATTGTGTCTCATGAGGAGGGACTTTCTAACAACTATTTCTATGCAATAATGGAATGAAAGGCCTTTTATGGAGTTATATTAACTCCATTAGAAAAACTTAACATTAATTAAGTTAAGCTTAAACTAGATGAGCTCTAAAGATACTATTAAAATCTAAGGTGTCATAGTTTTAGTAAATTAAACGAAAGACACAACATAAAATAGTAAGAAAGAGGCCTGGACCAGGAATTCCAAGACCTGACTATTAACTAGCTGTGTAACTATGAATAAGTCACTTAATCTCTCTGATTTCCAGATTCCTCATTTGTTTAAATAAGAAGTTGAAATCAATAATCACTAATCTCTTTGTATTATAAAATGATGTGATTTAAAATGTATTAGAGAACCTGGGCTGTACCAAAGGATTCTACAATGGCTCATTTTATAAAGGTGAAGAGTTCTTTTTTAAAGTCTGTAAATTCTCTTGTAAAGCATCTCCTATTTAATACATTTTGAAATCTGAATTTTCATGTATTCAATTTGCTTAGGATAGAGAATAAAGCTAAAGCAGACATAGCTATATATCTTAAGAAGTCCTGGAATTTGCTTATCAATAGTCATATCAATATCAGCCTATCAATGCTTAGGACTTTTGTCCTAAACTGGCTTTTGTAATTGGCTCCAGGCATACTATAGCAATGCTAATTCCCTGACCTGGCTTTCCTAGCAAGGAGAGTCCCTTTAATGTCTGAGGGTAGGATGTAAACACACTCCTATTTATTCCCCTAATGAGAAACAGGCGGCTACTCTGGAATAGGACACTCTCATAGTGGGTCTCTGAGAACATGTGGAGCATAACTTTAGAATGGATCTTGTTTTTAACTGATTCACAAGATAGCATTGAAGATTACAGCAAAATTAAGTTTCTAAAATAGAGCTCAAAAACCCCAAAGTTCTGCAGTTGTAGACATAGGCCTTTAAAATAGCCATTGTAACCTCAAAAGACTAGTTAGTGGTAATTACTCATAAAGTTTCACATTACTTGTATGTCCCCAGACCCAATCTCCTCCCCAACCCCCCTGCAACTCCAGCCTATCCTTTCTTTCTCTCCAGCTGGGAATTCTTCTGTAGTCCTGTTATCTCTCTTTGGAATCACCCAGTCTGTCTCTTTGCCTTTTCTGACATTGCAGGGTGTCTGTTGTTTTATAACCTTTTAATTTTATATTCTCCCCTCCCATTTGAAGTAGCTTCTTTAGATGGGCCAGATATTTTAATGTGAAAAGTACTAACTTTAAAAAAAAATATATATATATACATATATATTGATAAATTCTGTTTAGTCAAATTACATAGCCATAATAGCATGCCTTATTGATCATCTCAATCCTTTGAGGAAGTCTTCTCATTTTAAAATATTTTAATTAAATATTTCATTAGAAACAACAATAAACATCAATACAAACAATTATTGTTGCTTAATAACTATATACTTTTAAACAAATTCATTCTGAGGCATGAAATGCTATAAAACTTTAGTTCTTCCCTCTAAATCCCCATAAGGATTCTTTGTTTTTTTCATTTTGATTAATTTTTCTTCTTATGACCCCATTTAGGATATAATCCTTTTTTTCTGGTTATGAGAAATCTTTTCTATTTGAAGTGCAAAATGCTTAAATTACATGGTTTCTAGTGAACCAAGAAATGGGGCATGATTTTTGTAAATGTTCTAAATTTATATTATTTTGACATGAGATTTCCTTGTCTTCAATCAGACTCTGGATTCAGAAAGACGAGTCTAATCCAGAGGGGTTGCTCTCAAGGGAGTAATTGTTTTTAATCTTTGGCTCATTGTCCCCAGATGTAGGAACTCCAGGAAGATCCCTAAATAAAACTTGCATTTGTCCATGTTTTCTGGAATGTGGATGACAGGCTATAAGTTCCTACATAGGTACTCAAAATAGAAATGCAAATGGATAGAAGAACTTTTATTTCAGTGTGTCAAAAAAAATGCAGAAGATACTAATGATGCACAGGAACTTTATAAAAACTGAAATTGTAGCTGTCCAATAAGCTATTACAGTTCAGAGTACAGACTAGATTACATATGTAGATCTATTTGACATCTTCTTAGAGATGATAATGAAATCTATGGGGGCCCAGGAGGAGAGAGACCGAGACAGAGATAGAGATGGAGATAGAGACAGACAAAAAGACTTTGACAACAACAGACAGAAAAGGGAGAGGAGAAAAAAGACTATGCTAGAACCTTTGAGGATATATCCAGTGAGAAGGTGTGGTATGTTTGACAATTGCTTAATAAGCAATCAAAGGATAGGCAGAAGGAGAAGTAGTCAAGCTTATAAAAGATGATCTCCATAATGGGAATTTCCTGAATTTGCAAAGTGAATCAACCTAGGCCTATTTCTGTGATGTGTTTATTGAGAGAATTTTGTAGTTATTCAGGAAAGACCTCTCAGACTTGTTGCAAACACATACAGCACCCCTAAATTCACCAAATTAGCTTTGTTCAACTTGTAGGTCATGAGGGACTGTGTCCTAAAATAGGCTTCCCAGACTCAGGCTTATTCTTCTGGCCTATGTTCTGAGCAGAAAAAATAAAATAAAAGTCTAATAGAGTAACCTGATTTGTCATCTCATTTTGAAAGATCTGACAAAAGTCCATTTTTATGAGTCCTAATTATTCATAATTATCTTGGTGGTAGCTCCTTTTTGCTGGGCACTCATTAGGACCTGTCTTCTAAGTTTCTCAAAATTCAAAAATGAGTATACCTATATACTCAATAAGACTATATACTTCTTGGGCAGCTCAAAAAGAAGACATGAACTCTCTAATCCCATCAACATGGTCAGGGGATTTCACCAAGTTGTTAATGGAGGTGAGAGAGGATAAAAAGAAACTTCCTTAGCTGACCATTATTGTACTCAAGTAAATAGATTAAGTCATAGATGAAATAAATAGAAAACAATTATGGGCTGGCACTACCAAATTCTGGGATCTTCCAATAGCCTAGAGTAGAAGGTGGTACTTGAACTCAGCCTTGAAATTCAAAAAAAAAATTGAGGAAGAGAAGAGCCTTTCAGACATGGGGGCTAGCCTATCAAAAGGCACTAGAGAAACAGGGTAAAAACAAATGGGAAAATGGATATGGAAGGCAAAAGTGAAATTTGTACTTCTTCATAGAGGACATAGGGAACTATGTAGAAGGAAAAATAACAGAAGAATAAATGCCCAGTTATGTATAGGAAAAATATCTGGGAAGAGAATCAGGAATAATGTTTATATTATTAATATATTAATATTATGTCATAATATTATAAATATATTAATAATATCTACATTAAGAATATGTTAAGTTTGAGTAAAAATTCACAATCATTCAAACATGAAATGAGCTTCATGAATTAGAGTTATCTTTCATTGGAAATACTTGAGCAGAGGATTGATTGTCTGGGTTTTATAGAAGGGGGCTAGATTAGACAGCCTCTGAGAATCTTTACAAAAGGAAAATTCTATTTTCATTAATGCTCTAGCAGGTCCAACCAAGCAAGTAAAGCTTCAAGTACTATACTGGAAACAGATGAATATATGTTTGTTTGTTTGTTTTTGCTGGGGCAGTTGGGGTTAAGTGACTTGCCCAGGGTCACACAGCTAGGAAGTGTTAAGTGTCTAAGGCTAGATTTGAACTCAGGTCCTCCTGACTTCAGGGCTGGTGCTCCATCCACTGTGCCACCTAGCTGCCCCTGAATGAATACATGTTAACTGAAGATCAGTTTAAATAAATACAAAAAGTTTAATCACAGAAGGATGATAACTAGATGATGAATTTAAAGACCAATATGACTCAAGAAATTAATAAAAACACAAAATACAAAAAGGTATTTTGTCCTGCACAGTTCCCAATTAAATCCATTGTGATGTTTGTAAATTGGCAGAAACAAGAGAATGAGTGAATAGTTATACAATTTATACTTTCCCCCCAATTGCATTTAACTGTTGATACTGTTATCAACCCCTTCCTCCCAGTGGAAAAAACACTTATAAAGTGCTTTAGAGTTAGAGGACTGGATTCAGGACCTATCTCACTTCGAGCACTTACTAACTGTCTGACTTTGGACATGCCACTTTAATTCCCTGAACCTGTTTTCTCATTTGTACAAAATGAGGGCATTCAATGGCCTCTAAAATTCCTCCTAGATTCAGAGCTAATTTCTATATAATGGTCTGCATATGATGGATATGGATATATATGATACTATACTGTGTTTAATGGCCAATTAGTTGATACAGTAGTAGAATATACAAACTACAGCCATCATCATTGTCATAGTAAAAAACAAAAAATAAAAACAACAGGCCATCAAATTTGTTGTTCAGTCATTTTTCTTTCAGTTGTGTTTTACTCATTGTGGCCCTATTTTGAGGTTTTCTTGTCAGAAATCCTGGAATTGTTTGCTATTTCTTTCTCCAGTTCATTTTACCAAAGAGGAAACTAAAACAATATGAAGAACTTGCCCAAGATCACACAATTAGTGAGATTAGATTTGAACCCAAGCAAAATGGGTCTTCCTGACTCTAGGTCAGGCATTCTATCCATTGCTCTAGCTGCCCATAAGCCAAAAATAGGTGTCACTTATAAGGAAAAATGCCTTGCAGATCATAAAAAGCTAACTTCATTGTATACCCATGAATACTGATGGACATAATTTCAATGTACTTGTTTATGATGAGCATGGGCAAAGAGAACATTCTAAAGATAGCTCCAGATAATATATCAATATCTTTTGTAGATAATAAAGTAAAGTTCATTCCATCGATAAGTTGACAAAATCCCTCAAACCAAGTTAATATATATTTTAACTTCAAGTGATTTTAAAATGAAGATGAGAATGGAGGAATAGGGAGAATGAGGAAATATTTGGAAAATTATGATTCAGCATTAAGAAATAAAAGAATTTAAACAATTGCAGATAACTGAGATGGTTCACATCTACATATTAAATTCTTTAAGAACAGAGATGGAATATGCTGAACATGTACATTTACAAATCATTCTTATGGAGATTATCGTCGAAATCATGGCAGCAGATTAGATGACTAATAAATATTATATGGAGAAGGTTAAAGACAGAGCCATGGGTAATACCCATCATGCCAATTAGCAAAGATTATAGATGATTATCCAACAAAAGAAAATAAAGATTGGCAAAATAAGCAAGGGGGAAAAAGAAGCCAACAGAGGAGATAGTATCCAGGAGAAAGTAATCCAAGTAACAAAAATCTGCCAAGAAATAAAGAGGAAAAGTGTTGAGAATAAACCATCAGTTTTTAGGCAATTAGATTTCTGATAACTTAGAAGAGGGTAGTTTCACTTTATTGGCAGAGTTAGAAGGTATATTACAAAAGGTTGAGACATAAATGGATTGTAGCAATGTATTAGAGAATATAGATGACTCCTATTAGACTAACTAAAAATCAAAGTTATGTATCTGATCATAACTTGAGATGATACCAGAGACAAAGTTTTTGTTTAAGGGACTAGATAAACTTGAAACTATTTCTGGGCCCTGGAGAAAAAGTAGACTGGAAGGGATTAAAGATGAGGATGAGAAGGAATAATGTAACACACTTTTCTTTTTTTCCTTCAATGTATTTTTATTTATTGTATCAAATTTTTAAAATAAATGTAAATTTTTTTTAAAAAAATTTAAATTTTGATTTCCTCCTATCCTCTCTCTTCCTTGAAAAGACAAGAAATTTCACATAGATTGTGTATATGAAGTAATGCAAAATATATTTTCAAATTAGCCATGTTGAAAAAGAAAACAGACCTAAAAAGAAAAATAAAGTTAAAACAATTATGCTTTGATTTGCATTGAAACTCCATTAATTCTTTCTCTGGAGGTGGATATTATTTTTCATCATAAGTCCTTCAGAATTTTCTTGTATCATTATATTGATCAGAACAACCAAATCATTAACATTTGATCAACATACTTTATTGCTGTCACTGTATATAATGTTCTACTGTTTCTGCTCATTTCACTTTATGTCAGTTCATATACATCTTCTGGTTTTTTTGAGTGATTTCTATGCATTTTTTATTAAAGCTTTTTATTTGCAAAACATATGTATGGGTAATTCTTCAACATTGACCCTTACAAAGCTTTCTGTTACAAAATTTCCCCCCTTAGTCCCCACCCCTCCCCTAGATGGCAGGAAGTCCACTACATGTTAATTATGTTAAAATGCTTGACAGAACGAATATATGTATACATATTTATGCACTTATCTTGCTGTGCAAGAAAAATCATATCTATGAGAAAAAAATCTGATAAAGGAAACACAATGCAAGCAAACATCAATAGAGAGCATGAAAATGTTATGTTGTGTTCCACATTTCTTATCCCTCTCCCTGGGCGTATATGGCTTTTTTCACTGAACAATTGGAACTGGTTTGAAACATGTCATTGTTGAAGAGAGCCATGTCCATCAGAATTGATCATCAGATAGTCTTGTTGTTGCTGTGTATAATGATCTCCTGGTTCTGCTCATTTCGCTCAGCATCACTTCATGCAAGTCTCTCCAGGCTTCTCTGAAATCATCCTGCTGGTCGTTTCTCACAGAACAATAATGTTCCATAACATTCATATACCATAATTTGTTCAGCCATCCTACAATTGATGGGCATCCATTCAGTTTCCAGTTTCTAGCCACTACAAAAAAGGGCTGCCACAAACATTCTTGCACATGCGGGTCCCTTTCCCTCCTTGAAGATCTCTTTGGGATATAAGCCCAATAGAAA
>JAJPUD010006046.1:6491-29770 GCA_023553655.1 Myrmecobius fasciatus | reverse complement strand
TTTAGAAATGAGTCCTTTATCAGAACCCTTAAATGTAAAGATGATTTCCCAATTTATTGCTTCCATCCTAATCTTGTCTGCATTAGTTTTGTTTGTACAAAAACTTTTTAACTTAATATAGTCAAAATTATCTATCTGGTGTTCAGTTAAGAGTTCCAATTCTTCTTTGGACACAAATTCATTCCTTCTCCACAGGTCTGAAAGGTAAACTTCTTATGTTCCTCTCATTTGCTTATAATATCCCTCTTTATATCTAAATCATGAACCCATTTAGATCTTATCTTGGTATGTGGTGTTAGGTATGGGTCAAGCCTTAATTTCTTCCACACTATTTTCCAATTTTCCCAGCAGTTATTGCCAAATTATGAGTACTTATCCCAAAAGCTGTGGTCTTTGAGTTTATCAAACACTAAATTGCTAAAGTTATTGCCTAGTATTTCCTGATATCCTATCCTATGTCACTGATTGACTACTTTATTTCTCAGCCAGTACCAAATGGTTTTGCTGACCAGTGCTTTATGATATAGTTTTAGATCTGGTACAGCAAGGCCACCTTCTTCAGCCTTTTTTTCATTAATTCCTTTGAAATTCTTGACCAATTTTGTTTTTCCAAATGAACTTTGCTACTATTTTTTCTAGATTTGTAAAATAATTTCTTGGGAATTTGATTGATGTGGCACTAAATAAGTAAATTAGTTTGGGCAATATTGTCATTTTTATTATATTTGCTTGGCCTACCCATGAGCACTTGATGTTTTTCCAATTGATTAGGTATGACTTTATTTGTATGGAAAGGGTTTTGTAGTTTAGTTCATATAGTTTCTTACTTTTCCTTGGCAGATAGATTCCCAAATATTTTATACGATCAACAGTTATTTTCAATGTAATTTCTTTTTGTATCTCTTGCTGCTGAACTTTGTTGATAATATATAAAATGCTGATAATTTATGTGAATTTATTTTGTATCCTGGGACTTTGCTAAAGTTGTGAATTGTTTCTAATAGTTTTTTAGTTGAGTCTCTAGGGTTTTCTAAGAATACCATCATATCATCTGCAAGAGTGATAATTTGGTTTCCTCATTACCTACTCTAATTCCTTTTATCTCTTTTTCTTCTCTTACTGCCAAAGCTAACATTTCTAATACAATATTGAATAGTAATGGTGACAGTGGGTAGCCTTGTTTCACTCCTGATCTTATTGGGAATGGTTTTACTTTGTCCCCATTATGTATGACGCTTGCTGATGGTTTTAAGTAGATGCTACTAATCATTTTAAGGAAAAGCCCACTTATTCCTCTACTCTCTAGTGTTTTTAATAGGAATGTGTGTTGGATTTCATCAAATGCTTTTTCTACATCTATTGAGATAATCATATGCTTTTTGTTAGTTTGGCTATTAATATAATTAATTATGCTGATAGTTTTCCTAATATTGAACCAGCCCTGCATTCCTGGTATAAATCCTACTTGGTCATAGTGTACTATCCTGGGGATGGCTTTCTGTACTCTCATTCCTAATATCTTATTTAAAATTTTTGTATCAATATTCATTAGGGAAATTGGTCTATAGTTTTCTTTCTCTATTTTCACCCTACCTGATTTAGCTATCAGCACCATATCGGTATCATAGAAGGAATTTGGTAGTATATCTTCTGTCCCTATTTTTTCAAATAGTTTGTATAGTATTGAAATTAATTGTTCTTTGAATGTTTGGTAGAATTAACATGTAAATTCATCTGGCCCAAATTTTAGGGATTTGATTAATAGCTTGTTCTTTTTCTTTTTCTAAAATGGGGCTATTTAAATAATTTATGTTCTCTTCTGTTAACCTGGGCAATCTATATTTTTGTAGATATTCCTCCATTTCATTTAGATTATCAAATTTATTGGCATAATGTTGGGTAAAGTAACTCCTAATTATTACTCTAATTTCCTCTTCATTGGAGGAAAGTTCTCCCTTATCATTTTTGACACTAACAATTTGATTTTTCTCTTTCCTTTTTCTTATCAAATTAACTAAAGTCTTATCTATTTTGTTATTTTTTTTTCATAAAACCAACTCTTAGTTTTATTTATTAATTCAATAGTTTTCTTATTTTCAATTTTATTATTCTACCCTTTTACTTTCAGAATTTCCAATTTGGTATTTAATTGAGGGTTTTTAATTTTCTATTTTTTTAAAATAGTAAGCCAAATTCATTAATCTTCTCTTTCTATGCAAGTGAGCATCTAGAGATATAAAATTACCCCTTGGCTTTATCCCAAAAATTTTGGTATTTTGTCTCATTATTGTCATTCTCCTGGATGAAATTATTGATTGTGTCTATGATTTGCTCTTTCACTCATTCATTCTTTAGGATTAGATTATTTAATTTCCAATTAACTTTTGGTCTATTTTCTCCTGGCCTTATATTGCTTGTGATTTTTATTGCATCATGATCTAAAAAAGATGCATTTACTATTTCTGCCTTTCTGCATTTGATTTTGAGGTTTGCATGCCCTAACACGTGGTCAATTTTTGTATAAGTTCCATGAACTGCAGAGAAAAAAGTAAATTCCCTATTGTCTTCATACAATTTTTTTCAAATATCTATCATACCTAACTTTTCTAACAATTTCTTTACCTCCCTAATTTCTTTCTTATTTATTTTGTGGTTTGATTTATCTAATTCTGAGAGAGCAAGATTGAGATCCCCCACTAGTATAGTTTTGCTGTCTATTTCTTCTTGCATATTTCTTCTCAACTTTTCTAGGAATTTGGATGCTATACCACTTGGTGCATATATATACATATAGTATTGATATTGCTACATTATCTATGATATCCTTTAGTAAAATATAGTTTCCTTCCTTATCTATCTTGATTGGATGTATCTTTGCTTTTACTTGATCTGTGATCAGAATTGTTACCTCAGCTTTTTTTTTTTTTTGTTCACCTAAAGCATAATAGATTCTGTTCCAACCTTTTGCTTTCACCCTGTGTGTGTCTCTATGCTTTAGATGTGTTTCTTGTAAACAACATATTATTGGATTCTGGTTTTTAATCCAGTCTTCTATCTGCTTCCACTTTATGGGAGAGTTCATCCCATTCACATTCACAGTTAAAATAACTAATTCTGTATTTCCTGCCATCTTATTTACCCAAGTTATGTTTTTCTCTTTCCTTTCCCCTTTCTCCCTTCCTCCTTCTCCCTCCCCAGTACTTGGCTTTTGATGACCACCTCCCCCAAATAGTCCTCCCTCTTTAGAGGCACTCCCCCCTTTTTACTCCTTTCCCCTGATTCTTCTGTTTTCCCTTGTATTTCCTTTCTTTTCCTCCTTTCCCTCCCATTTCCTTATAAGGACAAGTTTCTCTGTGAAACCAAATGTGTTTGATATACTCTTTTAGAGCCCAATCTGATGAGAGTAAGATTTACACAGTGCTCATGTCTCTCCCTTCTTTCCCTCAATTATATTAGGTTTTCCTATATTATAAAGCAGCAGTCATTAAAACCATTTGGTACTGGCTGAGAAATAGAGTAGTTGATCAGTGGCATAGGATAGAATCTAGGGACAAACTAGGCAATAACTATAGCAATTTAGTGTTTGATAAACCCAAGGACCCCAGCTTTTGCTACAAGTACTCACTATTTGGCAAAAACTGCTGGGTAAATGGGAAACTAGTATGGAAGAAATTAGGGCTTGACCCACACCTAACATCACATACCAAGATAAGATCTAAATGGGTTCATGATCTAGATATAAAGAGTGATATTATAAGCAAATTAGAGGAACATAGGATAGTTTACTTCTCAGACCTGTGGAGATGGAATAAATTTATGTCCAAAGAATATTTGGAAGTCTTAACTGAACACCAGATAGATAATTTTGACTATATTAAGTTAAAAATTTTTGTACAAACAAAACTAATTCAGACAAGATTAGTAGGGAAGCAACAAATTGGGAAATCATCTTTACATTTAAGGGTTCTGATAAAGGACTCATTTCTAAAGTATATAGAGAATTGTCACATATTTATAAGAATTTAAGCCACTCTCCAATAGATAAATGGTCAAAGGATATGAACAGACAATTTTCAGATGAAGAAATTAAAACCATTTCTAGTCATATGAAAAGGTGCTCCAAATCATTATTGATCAGAGAAATGCAAATTAAGACAACTCTGAGGCACCACTACACATCTGTCAGATTGTCTAAAATGACAGGAAAAGATGATGATGAATGTTGGAGGGGATGTGGGAAAACTGGGACACTGATACATTGTTGGTGGAACTGTGAATGAATCCAACCATTCTGGAGAGCAATTTGGAACTATGCTCAGAAAGCTATCAAACTGTGCATATCCTTTGACCCATCAATGTTTCTATTGGGCTTATATCCCAAAGAGATCTTAAAGGAGGGAAAGGGACCCATACGTGTAAGAATGTTTGTGGCAGCCCTTTTTTGTAGTGGCTAGAAACTGGAAACTTAATGGATGCCCATGAATTGGAGAATGCTGAATAAATTATGGTATATGAATGTCATGGAATATTATTGTTCTGTAAGAAACGACCAGCAGGACAATTTCAGAGAGGCCTAAAGAGACTTGCATGAACTGATGCTGAGTGAAATGAGTAGAACCAGGAGATCATTATACACAGCAACAACAAGACTATCTGACGATCAATTCTGATGGACATGGCTCTCTGCAAAAATAAAATGTTTCAAACCAGTTCCAATTGTTCAGTAAAGAAAGCCATATACACCCAGAGAGAGGGATATGAGATATAGACTACAACATTTCATTTTCATGCTCTATATCGATGATTGCTTGCATTGGGCTTCCTTTTTCAGATTTTTTTGTTCATGTACATACAATTGTTCTTGTACAGCAAGATAAATATGGAAACATGCATACATATATTCGACTTGCCAAATATTTTAATATAATTAACATGTAGTGGCCTTCTTGCTATCTAGGGGAGGGGAGGAGAATAGGGGGAAAAATTTGTAATGGAATGCTTTGTAAGGGTCAATGTTGAAGAACTACCCATACATATGTAAAGCAAATAAAAAGCTTTAATAAAAAAATCATCTTAGGTTTTTTGCCTCTTCATGATATTTCACCTTATTTTTACCTCCTTTTTTAAACCTTATTTTAACACCTTTTTCTCTTTTTCCCAGTATGATAGACTTTCCACCTCTAGTTTCTTTTTCATGTTATCTAAGTAATATCAAATTATACCCCCATTCTTTAAGTATACCCATAGTAGAAATATAGTTCTCTCAAGAGTTCTTTCCTTTTTACCTTTTCATGCTTCTCTTGAGTTCTGTGTTTAGAGGTCAATTTTTTTGTTCAGAGCTTGTCTTTTCTTTAGCAATAGGTGAAATTCATCTATATCATTGAATGTCCATCTTCTTGGCTGTAATCCAAGTTCCTTTGCCTTTTAGAACATCTGGTTCCAGGCCCTTTGATCCTTCAATGTGGAGGCTGAGAGATCTTGAGTGATTCTATTTACAGTTCTTCGGTATTTAAATTGTTTCTTTCTAGCTTCTAGCAATATATTTTCCTTGGTGCAATAGTCCTGAAATTTAGCCAGGAAGATGTTGTTTTGGCTCTTTTTTTCATCATGGCTTTCAGGAAGTCTAATAATCCTTAGATTGTCTCTCCTAGATCTATTTTCCAAGCCAGTTCTTTTCCTAGGAGATATTTCATATTTTCTTCTTTTTTAATTTTTTTTGTTTTTGTTTGATTGATTCGTGAAGTTTTATTGAGTCATTCACTTCAATTTGTTCAATTCTAATTTTTAATGTATTATTTTCTTCAGTTACCTTTTTTAGCTCCTTTTGTAACTGGCCAATTGAATTTTTTTTTGTTCATTGCAGACTTTTTCCAATTCACCAATTTTGTTTTTCAGTGCATTGGTGTCTATTTCCATTTCATATCTCTTTTGGAGGGCATTATATCTTTCTTGCACTGATCTCAATTAATTTCTCCATTTTTCATCTAGCTCTCTTTTGAGATTCTTTATGCAGTCTTCCAGGAAAGCCTTGTGAAAGGGGAACCAGTTCATGTCCGCCTTTGTGGCTTCCTCTGTAGTTGCTTTAGGAACCTCAGGATCTGGGGTCTGCCCTTCTTTCTCTCCATAAAAACTGTCTATGGTGAGAACTCTTTTCTGTTTCTTACTCATTTTTTAAAGCTTTGGGTCTATATAAAGCAGAGAAGTGGTAGCTGTGGTAATTTGCCTTGTGGCAATTTGGCTAATTAACTTCTGTTGCTGGGCTCTCTGGGCTGGGACTGGCCTTGGCAATGGGTTACCAACTACCTTTTACAAAAGGCAGATCTGCCAAAATACCTGCCCACAATCAGGGGTGAGTGTCCCAAGAGCCTTAGATAGACTCCCCAGGTGTTTAGAATCTGCCACGCTGAGTCCTGCCCAGTTTCCTACCCTGTCTCTCAGAGCTTCATCAGAACTTGGCAAACTGCCCGAGCCCCTGCACAACTGAAACAGACCTGCTCCGGAGCTTTTCCAAGGTACCTTCTACAAGGAATGTTTTGTAGTCTAAATATTTGTAGGTTCTTTGACTTAAAAATTAGTTCAGAGGCTTAATCTGCTGTTGGTTCGAGAGAAGATCAGAGGAGGACACAGAGATTTGTGTCTTAACTCCGTCATCTTAGCTCTGTCCCCCATAGTTGTTTTTTTTTTTCTTTCTGAAACTATCCTCATTCTTTCTTACAGCACCAATAGCATTTTACCACAATCATATGCTTCAACATGTATAGCCATTCCCTAATTAATATGCATCCCTTCAATTTCCAATTCTTTGCCATTCCCCAAAAAGATCTATAAGCACTTTTACACAAATTGATGCTTCTACCTTTTCTTTCACCTCTTTGAGATAAAAACATACTAATAGTATTGCTGAATCAAAAGGTATATAATGTTTTCTAGCCTTTGGACATAGTTGCAAGGTACTCTTCAGATGGTTAAATTAATTCAATACTCTACCAACAGTAAATTAGCATCTACATTCCCTCCAACATTTGGCATTTTCATATTTTTATCATGAGGGCCAATGTGATGTAAGGTAAGGTAGAATCTCAGAGTTGCTTAATTTTCATTTTCAAATCAGTAGTGATAAAGAACATTTCAATATGACTTGCTTTAATATTATAGCTTTGATATCTTCTGAAAATAACCTATTTATTTCCTTAAAATAAGGAAAATCATTAATCATTTATCAATTGGGGAATGAATTTGACTCAGTTCTTTATATATTTGAGAAATAAGGTCTCTACCAGAGAAACTTGCTGTAAAATTCTTCTCTTAGTTTCTTACTTCTGTTTTTAATCTTTCCTGCATTGATTTTATGCAAAAACATTTTAATTTACTGCAATAAAAGTTATTTGATTTATATTTCATAATACTCTCTCTTGCTTTGTCATAAATTCTTCCTCAATCCAAAATTTGACAGATACAACTTTCCACAATTCCTTAATTTGCTTTTAACGTCACTCTTTATGTCTAAACCTTGTACCAAATTTGACCTCATCTTGATATATTGTAGGAGATTTTGGTCTATATCTAGTTTCTGCCAAACTGTTTTTCTATTTTACCAGCAATTTTTGTCACATAATAAGTTCTTGTTGCAAAACCTTGGATCTTTGGATTTATCAAATAATGGAATACTATGGTAATTTGCTACTGTATATTGTATATCTAATCTAGTCCACTGATCCACCATTCTATTTCTTAGCCAGTACCCAATTTTGTTGTTGTTGCTGTTGTTGCTGTATTTTTGTTTTTGGATGATTTATATGTTGTAATACAGTTTGAGATCTGGTACTGCTAGACTACCTTTTAAAAATTATTTTTCATGCATTCACCATTTGTTAATACAGATGAATTTTGTTATTATTATATTTTCTACCTCCATAAAATTTTTTGAGTAGTTGATTGGTAGGACCCTGAATAAGTAAGCTAGTTAGGTAGAAGTATTTTTTATTATTTTTTTATTATATTACCTCAGCCTATCCATAAGCAATTAGTATGCCCCAAATGTTTGGATATGACTTATTTGTGTGAAAAGTGCTTGGAAATTATGTTCATATAGTTCATGATCTTGTCTTGGCAGGTAGACATATCATCTGCAGTTAGTTTAAATGGAATTTCTTTTTTTATATCTTTGTGCCATTTTTCATAATATATAAATATAAATAGTTATGTTTTATATTTTGCAACATTGAAGTAGTTATTATTTGTTTCAACTAGTTTTTTACTTAATTCTCTAGGATTCTATCTCTAGGATAATTTCCATTATCTCTAAAAAGTAATTGTTTAGTTTCCTCATTGCCTATTCTAAGTC
Organism: Myrmecobius fasciatus; assembly: GCA_023553655.1. Taxonomy (NCBI): domain Eukaryota; kingdom Metazoa; phylum Chordata; class Mammalia; order Dasyuromorphia; family Myrmecobiidae; genus Myrmecobius; species Myrmecobius fasciatus. The sequence continues at coordinate 21,426 of JAJPUD010006046.1, read as the reverse complement.
CTTCAATTTCTTTCCCTTCTATTTTTGTGATAGGAAGAACTTCTCACACTATATTGAATGATAGAGGTGGTGATGAGCAACATGCTTTACCCCATATCTTTTGGGAAAGGCTTCTGGTTTATCCCCATTAGAGATAAAACTTATTGAATGTTTTAGATCAATATTAGTTATCCTTTTTAAGGAAAGCATCCCTATGTTTTCTTATGTTTTTAATTGGAACAATTGTGTTTTGTCAATTTTTTTCTGCATCTACTGCTATGTTCATAATATATTTGTTGTTTTTCTTATTGGCATCAGCAATAATGGTGATAGTTTTCTCCTATTGAATCAGCCCTGCATTTTTGTTATAAATCCCACCAGTAATCATTGTAATCTTCATTCTAGTAATTTATTTAATTATTTTTGCATTAGTTTTCATTAGGGAAATTGGTCTATGATTTTCATTCTTTTTTTCCTTTGCCCTTCTTGGCTAAGGTAGTGTCACATTTGTGTTGTAAAAGGAATTTAGCAGAACTCCTTCTTTGCCTATTTTTCCAAATGTTTTATATAGTATTGTCTTTTAAATGTTTGATAGAATCCATCTATTTTTGAGGATTTTTTTTCTTGGGAAGCTTATTGATGGCTTATTTAATTAAATTTTCTAAGATAGTGTTATTTAAGTATTCTATTTCTTATTTTTTTGTAAATATCCATCAACAGATACACATATTTGTATTCAGTGATAGCTATCTCTAGGATGGGAGCAGGGAGGGAGAAAGAAAAAAAGTAAAAGGCATTTCCATGATAACTTTATTATATATGAATAGCAAGTTATGTATAATACATTTGCAGTCTCACACGCAATCATCTTTTTAATACTATATTATGTTATGGATGTTTGTTTTATTCTATAAATAATAAAAAAACCCAGAAGATTTTATGCTTGATCCTGGGGGGTAATAGGGAGCCATTGGAGTTTATTGAATGACTTGCTCAGAATTGCATTTTAGGAAGATCAATTTGCTATCTTAGTGGAGGGTGGCCTCTACAACTAAGATTGTCTAGAGACCTGAGGCATGTTGATTCACCAAAAGACAAGTATAATAATCCAGGGGTAAATCAAAAAGACTTGCTCTAGGGTGATGGCAGTGTTAACAGGAGAGGATGCAGGTATTAGAAATGTTATGAAGGTAGAAATGACAAGACAACTACTTATTAGAAACAGGGTGAGAAGAAGAAAAATAGGTTTTGGAGGAATTCAGCAAAGGAAGAGGTAGAAGGATAAGAAAGGGACATTTCTGAATCTAAAATTATATTTGTAGAAAAATCACAAGTGGGGGCAGCTACTTGGTGTAGTGAATAGTGCACCAGTCCTGAAGTCAGGAGGACCTGAGTTTTAATCTGGCCTCAGGTATGTAAACTTCCTGGCTGTGTGACGCTGGGCAAGTCAATTAATCCTAAATGCCTCAGCAAAAAAAAAAAATCACAAGTGATTGTGAATTCTATGACACTATTCCTATGAATGTCTGAAGTGAAATGAAGAAGATCATAAAAGTTGAAGACAATAATTAATTTTGAGGTAAGTATATTTGGGAATACATGTGTGTTGAAGTCTTGTGTTTGTGTTGGAAAGAAAGACCAAGCAAATCCTAAACTCAGAAAAAAGGAGATGATTTGTTGGCCAGCAGATTACAGCAAAAATGAATTGATGATATATAGTAGTTGGATGGATAGGTCTTCAAAGAAGGGGAAGTTGCTGAGATGTGGTGACACTGAGAGAAACTGAAAGTGGTAGAGAGGGGAAAGAATATAATAAGGAAAGAATATAACACTTCTTTCTCTTGCCTAAATGTGTTTGGGGACATTAGAAAAAGAGAAACAAATATTTGCTTGATATAAGGAAAAAGTTGAGTAGTGATTACATCTGTCTAAAAATGAAGAGAAGTGGAGAGTACCTAACATTAGCAACATTTAATCAGAAGTTTACTGACCACTTTGGGGTCATATTTTGGAAAACATAATGACTTTACTAAAGAATTGGAGCAACTGACCTCTTATTCTTCCTAATTCTAGAGTCCTGTTATTCAAATTATGTGAAATAGAGAAGAACAAGCTGCTGAGCTCAATTTGCTATGGATATTAACTTAGCCATTTTAGCATTTCTATGTTCCCCTAATCCTCTATGTTCTACTTTTGTATCACTAAAAAACAAGAAGATGATCCTATGTTTTTGAAGTCTGTACTAAAGAAAAATAATTCCTGGCAGGTTTTAATGAACTGAAATGTTGCTCAATGCAGACATAATGTTAGACTGTATTTTTATTTTCCAAGAACTACCTGGAAAGAAGACTGGAGGCCAGACATGTCAAGCTACATTTTGAGAAGTTCATTAGCAGGTTGTCTTCAAGATAATGATTTTTTTTGGCTATAGAGACTCTCAAAGACACCTAAAAATTAGAGAAGATTTGATTTCAATGCCAGTGGAAGACCATGCCAATAAAATTACAGATTTGTTCATCAAATACACTTCCTCTCCCCAAAAATATTTCATCTCTTGGATGAAGTTATCTTCTAGGATGAAGAACACATTGCAAGAAATAGTGATAATTATGATTTCAGCTATTACTACTCTGAGTCATTTAGTCAGACATATGATTCTGGAATTTATGATCTCATTAATTGAGAGTTCCTTCCAATGATCCTCATTGCAACCTATCTATACAGGCATATCATGCATACAAACTTTTTGACAATGAGAATGATTGCTTAATAAGTAGAATGTTTGCTTCAGGATTATATGGATTTTCTATCACTGAAAGTGTTCAAGTTGGGGCTCTTAGAAGAGATTTTGTAGAGCTCTTTCTAGCTAGAGCTTCCCTTGAACTCAAATTTGGTGACTCTGAGATACTTTTCTATTTACACAATTGAAAACATGCTGGAAATCTTTGGTGATGCATTGCAATAATATTAGCTAGTTTCTCAGAAGTGGTGATTGAGTTATTAGGAGACAGCTATACCTCCCCAACACTATGTAGGTCATCAGAATAATTCAAGCAGGGCATCCATCTAGGCTTCCAGAATAAAAAAAAAAGACAAGCTTCCAAGGAGCAATTTGAGTTCAGAAAAAAGTATTTTCTTTCCAGTTTTCTCCACATTTCAGCTCTCTAATGTATGAGATTTTCTTGGTTTTGAATTCTGACTGGCAACTCACCTCTCATCTCTTGGGATTTTTAGTGGACTTCAAGATTGATATAAGTGAACTGTATAATATGGCAGCCAAAATGCTAATATAATTGTAGGCATGTATGAGTTCAAAGAGGCAAAGTGTCTATGAGAGGGATATTCTGCTCTGCTTTAGACATAGCACATCCATAAGATCAAGATTGATTCTGCATACCATGTCTTAGGGGAGACATTGACAGGCTGGAGAGCATCCAGGGGAGGGCAAGCAGTATAGTGAGAAAACTGGAGGCTGTGTTATTGGAAGGGTAGCTGAAGAAACTGGTGATTCTTGAGCAGAAGAGGATGGCAGGAACATAGATTTGAGGTAAGTCATGAAGCTGCCTTTTAAGTATTTAAAAGGCTGTAATATGCTAGATTTATGCTTGGTACAGAAACAGGCTATGATGCAGAGAGCCAAATTTAGATTTGAAGCTAGCAAAATTATTCTTTAGTTAGGATTATTTAAAAGTGAAATGAACCTATTTTGGAAGGTGTAGTGCTTCTACTTTCAATGGAAGTCTTCAAGCAGAGATGGATTGTAAGTGATATTGTAGATGAAGTCCTTGGTCAGATACAGATTAAAAAACATATGTGAAATTTAAACTCTGATTTTCTTTTGCATATAAGTGTTCTACAGCCCCTGCATCCTATCCTTAGAATTATCTTTTTTTTTCTCCTTTTTCCTTTTGAATTCCTTCCATCCAGTGGATGTGGAAAAAGTAGGACACTAATGAATTGTTGGTGGAGTTGTGAAATCATCCTACCATTCTGGAGAGCAATTTGGAACTATGCCCAACGGGCTATAAAACTGTGCATGCCCTTTGATTTAGCAGTGCCATTACTGAGTTTATATCCCAAGGAAATAAATCATAAAGGAGGGGAAAGAATCCATAAGTTCAAAAATGTTTATAACAGTTCTTTTCATGGTAGCAAAAAGTTGGAAAAGGAATGGATGCCCATCAATCAGTGAATAGCTAAATATGTTGTAATATATTAAGATAATGGAATATCATTGTTCTATAAAAATGATGAACAAGCTGATTTTAGAAAGGTCTGGAAAGAGTTACATAAACTAATGGGGAGCGAAATAAGCAAAACCAGAAATATATTGTTCATAGTAAGAGCAAGAATATGCCCTTATCAACTATAAAAGACTTGTTTCTTCTTAGTGATTTAGTGATCTAAGGCAATCCCAATAAACTTTGGATAGGAAATGTCATCTGCATCCAGAAAAAGTACTATGGAGATTGAATGTAATTCAATACATGCTATGTTCACTTCCTTTTTATGTTTTATTTTTCTTACCCATGGTTTCTCCCTCTTGTTCTGATTTTTCTCTGCCAACATAATTTATAAAACAATGTATATTAAAAAATAAATAAAATTAAATAAAAAAGAACAAAATAAATTTCTTCCATCTTCCATTTACTTTTAATATCTTCTTTCCACTTATTATCTCCCAGAATTATGCTGCATATACTTTCTATGTTTATAGATATTATATTTTTTTGTCCCCACTTAGACTGGGGATTACTTGAGAACAAAAATTGTTTTTATTTTTTTTTTGTTTTTGTATTGGCTTTAATATCATCTATCTCTTACCCCTTATCAAGTTATCCTTAACTCTACCTAAGATTTGCCCTCATACCTTTCATATGTCTGTTCTGACTTATGCATTACACTACAGGTAGTAGCTTGACAGGCTACCTATATCCTGCATATATATCTTTAATCCATATTCATATTCATAACCCATATTCATATTAATAATCAAACTCAATGTATTGTTTTTTGCCCATCCACTTTTTCTATATGCTGGATCAGAATCATTCTTAGCAAAATTATTTAAGTATTTTCAAATTTTCTATAGTCAGGGACTAGCTCTATTTGTTAAAGTTAGTGAGATACCATCACCATTTTCTCCATTACCATAACATGCTTTCCCCCATCAACTTCCTTATCCTACCATGCTGTCTTCATTCTTACAAATACAAGGCAACAAAATAATTCAAAACATTCTCCTAACACTATACTTCTGGTTGTAAGATACTTTATGTACTTTATGACTGTTTCTTCATTGTTTCTGTCAATGGGTCACAATATGGTATAATGGAAAACTCCAGAATCATAAGACTTAGTGGTTCAAATACCACTTCAGATGTTTACTTCTTGTGCAATTTTGGTTGTTATTTAATCATTCTGGACCTCACTTTCTTCAACTGTAAAATGAGAGTCTTGAACCAGATGGCCACTGAGGTTCCTTCTGGTTCTAAAGAGTTTAATGACACTATGTTATGCACAGATGACAATTCCAATTAGAATGTACCTTTGAGGGGTATTATGGCATGGTATGCAAAGCATTGGACTTGAGTGATGAAGACTGAATTTAAATCCTGCCTTAGATAATTACTAGGTATAACTCTGAGCAAGCCAGTTATGTACTCTATGTCTCAAATTTCTTGTCTACAACATCAAGAAGTTGAACTTGAGGGATTTTAAGATGTCTTCAAGGTCTAAATCTATCATCCAACAAATAGCCAAAAATGTCAGTGCTAACCACTTAGAATGAATATTTAAGAAAGGTAAAGTCTTTACTTCAGTTTTAACCTTTATCTTTCACCAAATCATGACAGTACATAAATCTAATAGGCTCTAAATGAATATTTCCAGTGGATAGTAGCTATTAAAATAGGCAAGCCAGTCTTTTCCACTTTGTTTTTATGCTTTTTATAATTTGTCTTGGTATACTTTCTTGACTCTCCCTTAGAGAGAACTATAATCCACTCTCTGTTATAAATCTCTGTTATAAATATCTTTAATGTAAAAAGTCAAAAGTCTCTAAAATCAATGATATTGAGCACCAGAGTGGAAGCAAGGACTTGGAAGGGATTCAGACAAGTTTGTTTGTTTTTTTTAATAGAGGTGTCATGTATATAAATATGACATCTCTATTTAAAAAAAAACCCAACTAAGTACTATTTTGTCTTTTTATAGAGGTGTATATAAACACCTCTATAAAAAGACAAAATAGTACTTATTCAGATCTACATAAAAATAAAGAGGCTATGGGCTAATCATATTGTAAATATTAGAAAACTTTTAGGGAGATGTGAGTACCAGAAATTACTCAATGCACAAATATGTTTTAGAGACACTATGTTTTGGAGATACAAAGACAAGGCAAAAAACAACTTCTGCTACCAAGGAGCATACATTATAATGGAGGAGACAAAGTATACTTATTTCTGGTATTTAAAAAGGTGCTGGAGAAAAGTGATGATACAGATGGTTATGTATCTTTATATTATTTGAGAAGCTAAGCCCAATAATTTGAACCAAAAAATATTGTCAACACATATTTGTTATTATTTGTTCTAAATGTGAGTTCCACTGGCTCCCAGAAATATTTTTTTTCTTTACCACTGTGAATATAGGACTATTAGCTTTCATTTATAATTTAATTCTATGAAAAATATTCAACAGTCAATACTGTCCTGCAATTTGGTATTCTAATGACATTGTGTCATTTGCCTTAAAAACAGCATCATGTCAAAAATAAGGGAGAAAATATTTCCATTCCCGTGAGACCTGGTCAAACTATATTAAGAGTCTATGATCAATTTTAGTTCTCTCATTTTAAGGTTAAGAATATCCAAAGTTGGGGAGGTGAGTTGGTGAGAACACAACAATTTAAGATGCCATGGAAAACTTGTATCAGATTGCTTGTGGTTTTGGGGAAGGGAAAGATAATGGAGGGAAAGAGAAAATAATTTTGGAACTCAAAATCTTTCATAATGAATATTGAAAATTATCATTACATGTAATTGCAAAAATAAAATACTGTTGAATTAAATATATATATATATAAAAACCAAAAGGTGTTGCTTGAAGGAAGAATTCAAATTATTCATCTAAGCCTATTGATAATTGTCAAATAAATTATCTTCTGAATTAGGAAGATTATTTTCACACTCTACTTTCTGGTTAGCATTCAACTTTCTAAACCAATTTCATGTGAATGTGTTGAGTGTGAATTATTTTCTCAAAGCCTGATTATTGAAGTTCAATTCAAATGAGAAATCACTAAAACTTTCCCCTCCACCTTCACCAATAATCAGGACGTTATGAAAAGAACATTGAATTTTTAATCTGAAGACCTGAGTTCTAATGCTAGTTCTCATAAATGTGTGTGCTGTTAGGGCCCAAAGGTCGGGGACCCTAATAAGAAGTTTGTGTTGACCTGAGGATAAGAAGGTATTGTGTGCAGTTCTCCTGACAAACATGAGATCTGGGACATGCTGAGGTTACTGACAATGGCGCAGATAGAAGAGCAATTCACAATGATCTAAAAACAGGCTTGCCCTGAGATATTGCTCTGTTATCAGGATGTGAGCTACACAATCTTTCTGACTTCCTTATGTCAGCACAAAGATAATTCCTAGAAGTTGAGTGAACAAGGGGGATAAAAGGAGGGACTAAAAACAGAGGGGCAGGCTGGCTGAGGAAAGTACCTCAATAAAGAGCATCTTGGTTTCATCTTCTGGCTTGTGATTCCTTGGGGAACATGTGGGTCGTGTCCGGATGTGCACCGAAGCTCTGGAGGAGGTGAGACAGGACTGCCCTTAGGTATAGTAGTTGGCATGTGCAATCTTCAAAAAGGAACTACTTGATTTTTCTGGGTTTCTATTTCCACAATGTAAAATGTTGGAGGAGGGTGGGGGGAGGAGTTGGAACTCTGAGAACTCTTCTAACTCTTAAGATTTAAGATCTTATGATCTTGGATAAGGAGATTAGAACTTGTTTCTACATTTACAAAAATAAGAAACTGACTTGGGATTTGTGGTATTCTCATTAATTTAATCTTGAAATCTGCTTTTGACTTCTTTTTAACAACTGCAACAATGAAAACACCTGTTTTATGTAAGTGGCACCTGTTTAGCCATTTCATTCACTTCTGAGCTTTGTAGTTTAGGAAGGACATTGATGAGAGGGAACTCATCCAAAGAAGGATAACAAGATTCATAAGTGTATTGGAAATCATATGTGTCTAACCAAGAGAGACAAATACTTTGTAATGGGGCTAGTGAGTTTGCAACATCCAAAGCTCTTTATGAATGGACTGATTGATTCCGTGTCTGGAATACTATAAAGAAAATTTTTGGTATATGTTAAATAATTTCTTAGGGTCATTCTGATACTAAGATCAAATGCTTCTGGAAGTGTTTCAAGAGATAAGAATTGTATTTAATAGAGTAGTTGATCAGTGGAATAGGTTAAGTTCAGGAGAAAATAGTCAATGACTATAGTAATCTAGTATTTGACAAATCCAAAGACTCCGGTTTTTGGGATAAGAATTAACTATTTGACAAAAACTGCTGAGAAAATTGAAAACTAATATGGAAGAAATTAGGCATTGATCCATACCTCACACCATATACCAAGATAAGGTTGAAATGGGTTCATGATCTGGACATAAAGAATGATACTATAAACAAATTAGAAGAACATAGGATGTTTTACCTCTTAGATCTGTGAAGGAGGAAGGGATTTGTGACCAAAGAAGAACTAGAGATCATTATTGATCACAAAATAGATAATTTTTATTTTATTAAGTGAAAAAGTTTTTGTACAAACAAAACTAACGCAGACAAGATTAAAGGGAAGCAATAAACTGGGAAAACATTTTTACGTTCAAAGGTTCTGATAAAGGCTTCATTTCTAAAATATATAGAGGATTGACTCAAATTTACAAGAATTCAAGCCATTCTCCAATTGATAAATGGTCAAAGGATATGAACAGACAATTTTCAGATGAAGAAATTGAAACTATTTTTAGTGATATGAAAAAGTGATCCAAATCACTATTGGTCAGAGAAATGCACATCAAGACAACTCTAAGATATCACTACACACCTGTTAGATTGGCTAAGATGATGGGAAAAAATAATGATGAATATTGGAAGGGATGTGGAAAAACTAGAACACTAATACATTATAGATGGAACTGTGAATGGATGCAACCATTCTGGAGAGCAATTTGGAACTATGCTCAAACAGTTATCACACTGTGCATACTCTTTGACCCAGCAGTGTTTCTATTGAGCTTATATCCCAAAGAGATCTTAAAGGAGGGAAGGGGAGCGACATGTGCAAAAAATGCTTGTGGCAGCCTTTTTGTCATGGCAATAAACTGGAAACTTAATGGATGCCCATCAATTTGGAAAATGGCTCAATAAATTATGGTATATGAATGTTATGGAATATTATTGTTCTGTAAGAAACGGCCAGCAGGATGACTTCAGAGAAGCCTGGAGAGACTTACATGAACTGATGCTAAGTGAAATGAGCAGAATCAGGGTATCATTATACACAGCAACAACAAGAATATATGATGATCAATTCTGATGGACATGGCTCTCTTGAACAATGAGAAAACTCAAACCAGTTCCAATTGTTTAGTGATGAGGAGAGCCACCTACACCTAGAGAGAGGACTGTGGGAACTGAATGTGGTTCACAACATAGCATTTTCACTCTTTTCGTTGTTGCTTGCTTGCATTTTATTCTGCTGCTTCTTTCTTTTTTAAAAACTGGTTTGATTTGATTTTTTCTTGTGCAGCACAATAATTATATAAATATGTATGCATATGTTGGATCTAACATATATTTCTATCATATTTATTGGACTACTTGCCATCTAGGAAAGGGTGTGAGGGAAGGAAGGGAAAATCAGAACACAAGGTTTTGCAAGGGCTAATGATAAAAAATTGTCCATGCATATGTTTTGAAAAATAAAAAGCTTTTATTAAAAAAAAGAATTGTATTTAAGTTGCTAAATTTTCTTCTGATTTGGGAATTCAGAAAATTTAATTCATGTTAACTGGCATAAAGTTTCAGTTTCAGTCATTAGCAAAATAGAAAAAACACACACATGAATAATATTCTTGGAATCCTGCAAGTTGTCTAATGCTATTAATATATCTATCACACTTTAAAACTGAGATGTTTTATCATTTAACCAACTAAAATATTTATTAGATTTTTAATAAAAACTTAAAGTGAGTGTGAGAAAATTTCCATGAAAACCAATTAGAGAAAGGATTTTCATTAATTCAAAATAGTAGATGGAATTTAGCTATGATGGAATAGGGTGGGATGTGATCATTAGGGAAACAAACTTTTAACTCTTTCTATATGATGGAAATTTCATTACAAAGATCGTTCTTTCCCAGGATTTCTCATTAACTCATGTGCCTTATGCAGAATAACATGATGATCTTACATGATATTTTTGATGTGTGCCTACTTTCAAAACTTAGAAAACTCTACCCTGTTGACCACAGTTATTCTGCTGCAGTTACTACACTATCATTTCCTTCTAATTTTAATATTCTAATGCTATTAGTGTGTGGTGTTTTGCTTGTGGTATGGTCTTAGAAAAGTTCACCTAAGGGTATAATGCTTACTGTAGAAAATCCCTGCTTATTGCAACATACAGGACTACATCTTGGCTTTCCAATAAAGGATTATTTGGTCCAACAGCTTTAGCACGGAGCATCTGGTATCCAGGATAACATCATGCTCTTTTGAAAAGTCCCAGCCCAAAAGTTCTGGCTGAGCAGTATCACAGAATATTTGCACTAAATTCTGCCAGATTTTCTTGCCCAGTCAAAACTGGATTGTCACTGTGCTCGCTGATAGCCTATGCCAACATGTAGGCATTGAGAATAAGTCAGATGTGTAGAATATGAATAGTTATGTGTATAAATTATAATCAAGCATTGACACACACTAGTAACCATGAAAACAATTTCACACGTCCTTTACACCTAAGCCACTGTCAGATTTTCATAGTTATGGAAACAAGAAGACAAATCTCAGCATGTATCACAGCAAAATAGAATACTTAAAGCTAAACCAATTAATATATATACTTTTTTTTACCTCACATGTACTTAAATGTCACCAAAGTTTGAAAAGAAATTGATCTAATTATAATTTAGCTATGATTTAATAGACTATAGTTGTATTGGGACAATTGCTCTGGCAATATAGGCAAGCACTGGTTATTTGTAAAGAAACCCTTTGAGAAAGTTAAATGTTAATGTTTGTTAAGGGGTTAGCACTTCCAACCAAATTCAGAAAATGAACTATCACCAACTTTTAATAGAAAATCTCTTTTAAGGTTACATTATGGGGAGAGAATTCATTCTTTGCTATAGTGCATAATAAAAGGAAAAAATTTCTTCTTGATTCTGCCTTAGCTCCCTCCCCAATGCATTCCTGCAATAAATGCATAGAGTACTAATTATAGCCTTCAATTAGAAATGCCTCATACCCACAAGTAGATTACATACTCTTTGAGGTCAGAGGGCACATTTTCTATTTCTCTTGTATATTCCTATAAAGCTTGGTACTCTATAGATGCTGCATAAACACTGGAGATGACTATTATCTAAAATATCATTATGATATTAAAATGACTAGCAAAATCACTCCACAAAATGCTATAGTAATAGATTGGTTAAAGGAAACAATCATTTGGGAGGAAAGACCAGGAAATTCAGCATGTCTCTTTTAATTTGGGGAAAAAACACCTAGGAGCATATGCCTGTGTGTGTGTGTGTATGTGTGTGTGTATGATATGATATGAAAAGGCAAAAAAAGATAAAGTAAGAGAAAGTCAGTCTTAACCTAATTCTGGAAAGCTTAGTTTTGAGGGTGTATCATTCGTGGGAATAGGATTGTGGAATCCTATTCATCAAAAGAGAATGATCATAGGGTCAATTTATCATTCTATTTTTAAGATTTTACATTTTCTAGACATATAAGTACAAGTGCTAGACTTGTGATTTCATTGGTATAGGGAAATCCCAGATGAGAAAACTTCTTTAGACAAAGAAGATCAAACTTTCTTTTCAATTTATACTCTTAGTTTCTGAGAATGTTGTAAGGCTAAACCATTTGCTCAGATAAAACAGATAGTATGTGCTAAAGGCAGTCATCCTGGCTTCAAGGTCAGTTCTCTGTCCACTATATCATACTTTTCTCTATTTATCTTGGCTAATATTTTAAAACAAATTAAGACATTAATGTAGCTACTTAAGGTTATAAAGATTGACTAACATCACATGGTAGTAGAGAAAACATTAGTATTCCTGATTTCCTACACTTAACACAGTTTATGAAGCTATTATTCCATTACTCATAATTTGAAGTAACAAGATCACAATTTAAAAAGGGAAAAATACATAGATGGAAAACCAGAAATCATCTTTTTGAGAAATATTTGTTTTCAGATATGCTATGGAGATCTAAAATTATGAGTACTTTGCAAATTGATATTTTTGTAACTATACAAGAAAAATGTGCAATAGAATGGACTTTCTGTATCTCAAGCTATGAGATCATAGAGCTATAAGTGAACTTTGAGGCCATTAAGCCCAACCTCCTGATTTGTAGGTTAATAAAGGTTAAATAGTTTGAGCAAGATCACATGGCTAGTAAATATAAATGTTTGAGGCAAAATTCAAACTATAGATTTTTGTAACATCAAACCTAGCACTTCATCTACCATGCTGCCTAAAGCCCAAAGATCAACTTAACACATTTAGTTCTTACACTTGTATGGAAAACTGAAATTCAAAGAAAATACATATGTTTCAAAACATTAATACTAAACTGGAAAACAAAACAAAACAAAAACTTCTCACCCCAAATCAGCAATATTGACAATGTTGATTAGATGACAGCTGGAGAATGGCATTCTTACAAGACTTAAACATTGTTATAACATAATTTCTTAACTTTTCCATAATAGAATATTAAAGAAACTTAGAAAAAGAGAGACAGACAGAGAGAGAGACAGAGAGACAGAGAGACAGAGACAGAGACACACAGAGAGAGACAGAGAAAAGAGACAGAGATGGATAGAGACAGAAACAGACAGAGACAGACAGAGAGAGGGAGAGAGAGACAGACAGACAGACAGACAGAAACAGATAGACAGAGAGAAGGGAGGGAATTGCCACCATATCAATCTGCACTTACAAGGCCAGCAGCTCTCCTTTGGATTTCTCTACCCAGGAGCCCCTTCATTCTGGAAGATGACTTCATCCCTGAGTATTATATTTTATCTGCACTCTTTGCTCCTTGCAATGATTGTAGGGTAGATACATCCTCCCAGAAACTCCATTGAAAGAGGATGCTTAGGCAATACATCTTCTCATTTCCAGTCAGCTATGAACTTCTGAATATGCTTCTGTATTAATACTTTCCTTCTCTTCCTAATTTTCAGCTTCCTTTTGGGTGTTGTCTTTATTAGAAAGTAAGTTCCTTGAGGGCAGAGACTATTTTTTGCCTTTTGAAAAACTGTAAACACTTAGTGCAATGCATGGCAAATGGTGGCCCTTGAGAAATACTTGACTGATGACTAGACATTTAACCTTGGATAGAAGAAGTGTGTAGGGGGAAATGTAGAAGAGATATTTGTCTGGGGGATACATGTTAAAAGATAGGAAGTCTATGTGAAAAGAAATATAATCTGGAAAACATAACATCAAATAATAAATTGGAGTGGTGACTCAGAAATCTCCCCAAAGATGCTCATAAGCTCCCCTGCTAACTGTAACTAATTCTTTGTGGAACTCTATTCTATGCTTAATATTAAATCCACAACTGTCCTTGGTTACTCCTCCTTGGTAATTTTGAAGCTCCATTGGCAGAACTATTTTCAAATGATTCCAGTTATAACTGTATGTTAAAGCTGAATTGAAGAGCCACAGTTGTCCCACCTGGCAGGCTATGAGAGTCATAAACATATTAGTGGCTTTGGGCAACTGCTCTGCAAACTATATTCCATAGATTATTTTAATTCAAAGTTATAAGTCATATAAGTTTGTATAAGCATATATATGCCCACATTTTCTTTCTTATTAGAATTTAAATTCTTTTAGGATGGGGACTTTCGTTTTCATCTTTGTACCCCTGAAGCAAAGGACAATGCCTGGTATATTGTAAATGCTCAATAAGTTATTCATTGAAAAAAAGAGGGAAAAGAACCCATATGTTCAAAAATATTCATAGCAGAACTTCATTTTTGTAGCAAACATCTAGATCCTAAGGGTACTCATTAACTGGGGAACAATTAAACAAATTATGGCATATAAGTCTAATAGAGTACTTTTGTGCTGTAATAAATATTGAAATGAACTCTCAGAAACTTAGGAAGATTTGCATATATTGGAATAGAATGAAAGGAGAACTAGGAGAATATATATGTATATATCTATAAATCTATGTGCATATCTCTATCTCTATCTAGTTATCTATTTTCACTACTAGATGACATTGAACTACTTAAAAACTCTGATCAATGTTATGACTACAAATCTATAAGTTAATAACAGCGTATGTTTTCCACTTCTTGACAGAGAATAATAGAGATACAGAACGAAATGTACACATCAGACATGCTAATATACAGATTTGTTTTGCTGGATTTTACTTATTTGTTTCAAGTTAGCCTTTCTTTTTGTAATGGGAAAGTGGGGGTTAAAGAGAGATAAACAGAAAAAGAGAAAAGAGAGAGAGCTGAGGAAGGCAGGAGGGAGAAGCAGTAGCAGCAGCAGCAGAAGAAGCAGAAGCAGCAGCAGCAGAAGAAGCAGAAGCAGAAGCAGAAGAAGAAGCAGAAGAAGAAGAAGAAGAAGAAGAAGAAGAAGAAGAAGAAGAAGAAG
>JAJPUD010006045.1:37236-140092 GCA_023553655.1 Myrmecobius fasciatus | reverse complement strand
TTCTCGATATATTTTAGAAATGAGGCCTTTATCAGAACCTTTGGATGTAAAAATATTTTTCCAGTTTACTGCTACCCTTCTAATCTTGTCTGCATTCATTTTGTTTGTACAAAAACTTTTTAACTTGATATAGTCAAACTTACCTATTTTGTGATTAATGATGACCTCTAGTTCTTCTTTGGTCACAAATTCCTTCCCCCTTCACAGGTCTGAGAGGTAAAGCATCCTACTTTGTTCTAATTTGTTTATAATATCATTCTTTATGCCTAGATCATGAATCCATTTTGACCTTATCTTGGTATATGGTGTTAGGTGTGGGTCAATACCTAATTTCTTCCATACTAGTTTCCAATTATCCCAGCAGTTTTTGTCAAATAGTGAGTTTTTATCCCAAAAACTGGGGTCTTTGGGTTTATCAAACACTAGATTACTATTGTCATTGAGTATTTTGTCCTGTGAACCCAGCCTATTCCACTGATCCACTGCTCTATTTCTTATCCAGTACCAAATGGTTTTGGTGACCACTGCTTTATAATATAGTTTTAGATCTGGTTCAGCTAGGCCACCCTCATTTGCATATTTTTTTCATTAATTCTCTGGAGAGTAATTTGGAGCTATGCTCAAAAAGTTATCAAACTGTGCACACCCTTTGACCCAGCAGTGTTTCTATTGGGCCTATATCCCAAAGAGATCTTAGAGGAGGGAAAGGGATCGATCCACATGTGCGAGAATGTGGCAGCCCTTTTTGTAGTGGCTAGAAACTGGAAACTGAATAGATGCCCATCAATTGGAGAGTGGCTGAATAAATTATGGTATATGAATGTTATGGAATATTATTGCTCTGTAAGAAACGACCAGCAGGATGATTTCAGAGAGGCCTGGAGAGACTTTCATGAACTGATGCTGAGTGAAACGAGCAGAACCAAGAGATCATTATACACGGCAACAACAATATTACATGATGATCAATTCTAATGGACATGGCTCTCTGCAACAAAGAATTGTCTCAGAAAAAAAAAAAAAGAAAAAAGGGGCAGCTAGGTGGCGCAGTGGTTAGAGCACCAGCCCTGAAGTCAGGAGGACCTGAGTTCAAATGTGGTCTCAGACACTTCCTAGCTGTGTGACCCTGGGCAAGTCACTTAACCCCAATTGCCTCAGCAAAAAGAAAAAAAAAAGAAAGAAAGAAAAACAAAGAATTGTCTCAAACCAGTTCCAATTGTTCAGTGAAGAAAACCATATACACCCAGAGAGAGGGATGTGAAATGTGGACCACAACATAACATTTTCATGCTCTCTATTGATGTTTGCTTGCATTGTGTTTCCTTTCTCTGATTTTCTTTTTTTTTTCTTGTAGATAGGATTTTTCTTGCACAACTTGTCAATTATTATTACATTATTAACATGTAGTGGACTTCCTGCCATCTAGGGGAGGGGAGGGGACTGGGGGTAAAATTTGTAATGGAAAGCTTTGTAAACATCAATGCTGGGGAACTACCCATACATATGTTATACAAATAAAAAGCTTTAATTAAAAAGAAAGAAAGAAATTTATGAGAGACAAAAAAAAAAGATCATCTTTTCTGAGAAAAGAGTTTACAAACACATATATGATCTTACTGCAGTAGACTGGATGCAGATTACCCAAGGAACCATATCCAGAGGTATAAAGAGAAATTAATAACTAGAAATAGGATAGCCTTCATTTAGGAGTGAAGAACGAACATGGTAGGAGAGCACAAGATAAAGCAAGTTCGTGTCTTAGACATAGTAACTCCCATGACATATGACTACTATTAATATCTAGCATTGCTTTCTTCATGATTGTTATTCCCAAGATTGGAAATTTAGTTGTAGTGATGAATAAGAAAGACTTGTTGGCAGGCCCACATACAAGGTACTTAACCCTCCTTATACCTTATTTACTCATCTATTGCATGAAAGTGATTGGAATAATTGCTGAGGGTCTCTTAGATTATGTAATTTCATATTACTTAAAAGTATCATTGAAATAATTTTATCCATCCTTTTCATTTTGTTGATGTGAAAAGTGAGGATCAACTCTTATCCTAAGGGTCAGGTGATAATATATCCTAGGTTAGTGGCCCCCTCCAATTTTGAAATTATTTGTTTCTAGAACATCAAATATTTTACTCAAGAGCCAATAACCTTTTAGAATGTAGAGGAAAAGCAAGGAACCTTCTTTCCTTACTCTCAGGGGCAAGAAGAGTCTCTAGGATAATATACATGGAATTTTTATTCCATGTAGTTTAGATGACCACTGAGGTCCTGTCCCACACTTGAGTTTCTCTGATTCTGTGAATAAAGACCCAGAGATAATGACATTTAGATTTGGACATGAAATATTTTTTCTCTTAATTTCTCAGGCCTTGTTCCAAGTATATCAAAAAGGCATTGGCTTTACTTTTATTATTTAATTTTAAGCATGATGAAGTTGGTAAATCTTATTATAGGATTATATTGATTCAACATATCAAGTATTCCTAAAAGAAAATGATATTTCTCTTCAAGAAGTTAGCCTACCATGTTGTTAAGAAACACTGAATATAATTCTTTTGCAGTAAGAATGAATTTGAATTTAGGCACTAGAAATTGAGAACTGACTAAATTCTTCTTTTTTTTTTTAATATATATATGCAGATTGCTTTGACTTGTATGGTGAAGTTGGCCAAGTGCCGTCCTCATCTTAGCCAGTCAGTAGTTGAGTCTTTACTGACTCAGTTGCACAGTGCTCAGGATGCATCCAGGATTCTCATGTGTCACTGCCTAGCTTCCATTGCCATGCAGCTGCCTGTGTTGGGTGATGGGATGCTTGGAGACTTAATGGAACTCTACAAAGTGATTGGACGTTCTGCTACAGATAAACAACAGGAGCTTTTGGTAGGAAACCACTTCTTTGGAATGCATTGTTGATGAATAGATCTCAGAGCAGTTGTATCTATTTTGAAAACTTTTATACCTCTGTAACACTTACGTGAAGCTTACAGGTTAATAATAATTAAGCTTACTTTACAGTTATTATATTGAGTTAACATTTGTCTTGTGCCTACTTTGTGCCTACCTTAGTGTCTGTTAAGTGTGAGGAGATAAGAGTATCCTGTGTGAGGAACAGAACAGACTTTTTTTTGTTTGGACTGTAGAGTACAGAAGGGGAAATGTCCAATGAAGCTGTACTATAGCTACTGTAATCTAGATTGGGTGGGAAATTTTAAGGCTCAATCTTAAAGGAAAAGTAAATGTGGTATTAGTCAAGCATTCTGTTGCCATGAATAGGGAGGGGAGAAGGAAGAATTCTAACTAATCATAGAGTCAAAAGGTGTGGAGAAGGAAGGCAGGGGCAGGTGGTCCTGGTGTAGTACTAGCCAGTATACTTTAACCTGCTAATAACCATGTTGGACCACATAAAATTAGTTTCTTTCCTCCCTTTTCCCCTGCTTCCTCTTCCCCCAGCTCTTAGATTTGAAATCTGAGGAACTGGGTTTGAATTCCTGCTCTCCTGCTTACTTTTCTGTGTAACTTGGGGCAAAGTTTAGTCTTTCTTAGCCTGTGATAATTTATTTGTAAAATGAGGAAGGTGGACTGTCAGCCCCTCCAAACTCTGCTTGAGAGCTACTTGCAAATAGAACAGGGATTGTTCATTTAATGTATTTATGCCCAGTTCCTAGCACAGTGCTTGGCACATAGTAAGGATTTAAATACATATTAATTAATTGAACACTTGAAAAATGCTGGCAGAAACAACTGACTTAGAAGAAATGCGCACGACTTAAAAAAGTATTCTATGTTTCATCCACACGGGGGCACTGCATGTTGGATTTTTATTGCCAAATAACAAAAACAAAAGTTTCTTCTAATAACAAATGTTTCAATAATAAAACAGATAAGTTTAAGTTATTCCATTGTGTGAATATGCAGTAGTGATTCTGAAATAACCAGCTAAATTCATTTCTAATTGAAAGGATGTTTTCATCTTGAAGACAGCTGATATTCCTTAACATTTTGGGAGCTTATTTTTATTTGGTCTAACCTAAATCATATACTGGAATTGACTACTAGTATAATTAAAGAATCTTTCAAATTACAGGCTATAAATAGGGGGTATTTTTTAGTTTTTTTGTTTAAGTACTTCAGATTTTTTTTAACCTTTATGATGCTCAAGAAAAAGGTTTATGTTTCAGTACAAGAGATTCTACTGCTTTAGGGGAGTATTATTTTATAATACATTAAATTAAATAATTTTTAACTTTGCTATGAGTAATTAAATTTAATTTTTCCTTTTTTGTTTGACATTAGGTTTCTTTGGCTACTGTGATTTTTGTAGCTAGTCAGAAAACATTATCTGCTGAAGTTAAAACTGTTATTAAACAACAACTTGAGAATGTATCTAATGGTTGGACTGTTTACCGGATTGCCAGACAGGCATCTAGGATGGTGAGTACCAGCTTTTCAAATGGCCTTAAGATAACATTAAGCCACCCTTAGAATGAGGGATTACCAACCACACTTGTTGCTTAGGATGAAAATATGAATTCCAAGGTTTGGGTTAAGCGTGTGGATGATGTGTAGGGAAAGGAATTCTACTTTAATGATTTTTCTTAGTAAAATGTATATAATATTGACCGTACCATCAGTCATTGGGAGCTTCTGCAGGAGACCTAAAGATTTGAGCCTGGAGTTTACTATATCTTATTAACATAATCTCATTAGCACATCATCCTACTTTCCATATACTTCACTTCTTCCTTTTCCTATACTCAGAAGAATTCATGAATCTCTGCACATAAGAAATATGTTCTTACCAGTGACCTCTCTATGGTAGAAGCCTCATGGTGGAATTCCTGGGTCCAAAGGAATGAAGATTTTAGTCACCTTAATTTTAATTTTTTAATTCCAAATTGCTTTCTAAAGTGATTCTGCTGATTCAGTTTGCTAGATATGAGGTAAAACCTCAGAGATATTTTCATTTGCATTTCTTTTATTATTAGTGAATTAGAGTATTCTTTCCTGTGGTGGCTAATGGTTTGCAGTTCTTTTGATAAGTGTTCATATTCTTTGGTTATTTATCTATTGAAAAATGACTTCCAGTCACACACACATATGTGAAGGGGAGTATAGTATTTATATATATGTATATCTTCATTCTTTATATATAGGATACTAAATCTTTAAGAAATTTGGTATATTTTTTCCTCATTCAGTTACTTTTCTTCTCATACTAGATGCATTAATTTTGTCTGTACAAAGGATTTTCCATTTCATGCAATCAGAATTATATTTTCATTTCATAATTGCCTCTATCAAATGGAAAGAATAATCACCACCCAAAAAAAAGTCAGTGCAAAATTATAAAAAGACAAATAAATCTTTTACCTATAGTTGTCAAATGTATGATATACTTCCCCTCTAATTTTTTTAATATGATCTTAAATATTAAGGGAGGGAACATGTGCATTTGAATATATTCTAGAATGTGGAATAGGATGTTGATCTAAATCTAATTTCTGCCAGACTATTTTTCTATTTTCCCAAAAGTTTTTATCTAGTAATTCTTTGACTTCAATTTAGAATTAGTTGTGTTTCTTTTCTCTTTGGATCTAAATTTGTATTACGTAAGAATGACTTGGTATGCTATTCTAAAGAAATATTTTGACTGAGCCTCAAAGAATATCATATGAAAAGTTATTGAAATTTATCCAAGGTTGGAGTTTTTCTTTACACTGCAGCATCAACCATTTCAAGTATAAGAATGTCACTTGCCTCTTTTTGTCCTTTCTTAGGGTAATCATGACATGGCCAGAGAACTTTATCAAAGTCTGCTGACGCAGGTAGCTTCAGAACATTTCTACTTTTGGCTGAACAGTTTGAAGGAATTCTCCCATGCAGAGCAATGTCTCACAGGATTGCAAGAAGAGGATTATAGTTCAGCACTTTCCTGCATTGCTGAATCTTTAAAATTCTACCATAAAGGGATAGCATCCTTAACAGTAAGTCTCTCGTTATAATATGGTAGCCTATATGGAAATAAACATATTTATATGAGTTCTTTTAATTACCTCTTTGAAAGACTTGTTTTAGTAAATCTATTTATTTATTTATTTTGGCTGGGGTAGTTGGTGTTAAGTGACTTGCCCAGGGTCACACAGCCAGGAAGTATTAAGTGTCTGAGGTCATATTTGAACTCAGATCCTTCTGACATCAGGGCTGGTATGCTATCTACTGCGCCACCTAGTTGCCCTGTTTTAGTAAATTTTCAGTTTCTTGGACATGATTGAAAAGGGGGATTTAGTATTTATCAACCCATACTCATTTAGATTGCTGTTTAGTGGGATATTGATAGTTAATCCCCTTTTTTTAAAAGCTTGCACAGGGAACTGAAGTTTAATTATCTTAAGAGCAAATCCTTTATAGCAGAGAGAATGCCACATAGAAAGTATGAAAGGAGTAAAGTTAAGAAAGAGTTCTCTTTCTGCTACACAGCGTTCTACCTAGGTCATTAACAATGGGAGTTATTAACATCAAACCCCATTGGTTTAGCACCTACTTATGCATGGTATTCTGTTAGGAAGGGCAAAGTATTCCTTAAAAAATACCAGAAATAGCTGCTCTAGTTACCTTTTCTAACAGCTAATGAAGAAAGGGCCAGATAAGATTACAAACTAGAAATTTCATGTAAAAGTTTTAAGAGACTTTTTAGTTATGTAGCCTACCTTTTCCCAGTTGTAGTATCCCCTCTACAAAATTCAAGAAAAGAATTTCAGTATGAGATTGAACAGTCAGTAAATATCAAGTGCCTACATTGTCATCGGAGCTCTGCCAAGTGCTGATGATGCAAAGAAAGGCAAGCTTATCCAAACCAATTCCAATTGTTCAGTGAAGAAAGCCATATACACCCAGAGAGAGGGATGTGAAATATGGACCACAACATATCATTTTCATGTTCTCTATTGAGGTTTGCTTGCATTGTGTTTCCTTTATCGGATTATTCTTTCTTGTAGATATGATTTCTCCTGCACAAAAAATGATATATGGCAATAACTATACATATATTCGATTTCTTAAGTATTCTAACATAATTATCATGTAGTGAATATCCTGCCATCTAGGGGAGGGGTGGGGAGTAGGGGGGAAAAATTTGTAACAGAAAGCTTTGTAAGGGTTAATGTTTAGGAATTACACATACATATGTTTTGCAAATAAAAAGTATTAATAAATAAAATAAAACACTATGATAAAGAAAAAAAAAAGAAAGGCAAGCTTATAATCTTACAGAAGAGTCAATATAGACACAGCTATGTATAAATAAATTGTATTCAGGCTAATTGGACGATAATCAGTAGAGGGAAGGCACTAGAATTTAGAAGGCCTTTCCTGGGACTTGAGGAAGAAAATTCCATGTGTGGGAGATAACTTAGAGGTCACCATCTTGCAAAGCAACACTTTCCATTTCTGTTCTTTATGTTGAGCTAGAAAACTTTATTCCTCTAACTTCCATTTACTGGTTCTAGTTCTTTTCTCTATAATAAAGACTTTCCCATATAATAGCCAGTCAGATGTTTGATGTGAGAGAGAGAAGGAGAGGAAGAAGCTGGGGGGAGATTGAGAACTGTAGGGTAAATGGAAGATGATCTTATGGAAGACACAATCAGTGGGAGGGGCTGGTAATGGTCCCTTGCTTATGGTGCTTAGACCAAGATTTCTGAAGTCTTGATTTTCACTAATTATTTGAAGACAGGAATATAGTATCTCTTTTTAATGTTAGCTATGTGTGTAGTATTTTTAAAAGTTATTTAGCTATTCATTTATTTCTATTGTATGGCCAGGAATTGTAACTTAATAGTCTAATCTTACTGGATATACTGAAAATGAATTATAACTCCAGTACTAAGTGGAAAAAAGTCCATCTTTCTTAGTAAAGAGAACTGTTGGTTCAGGACAAACAGAACTACAACAGTAGTAAATGACTTCTATAGAGCAGAAAATTTCTTAATTGTTTTATATGATGATACTGGAAATGGTGAAGTAGAATAACAACAGTGAGGCAATTATGAGCTGAATAAATTTTTGTTGTGCCTTTGATCTGTTTAAAATTTTTTTATATTAAAATGCATTTATTAAAATTTGAAATTAATTTCTTTCATTTTGTAAATTCAGATTTGTAGAATCTTCTTATTTAAAAAGAAAAAAATAAATTGAAAGGTGCATAATAATAATACCTGCCATTTAGTTAGCATTCAAAAGTTTGCACAGCTCTCTTTGAACATTTTATTTGATTCACTAGAGCATAGATATTTGCTTACTTCCTGATTAATGAATGATCCATTGTTGTCTTTATTAGCACATCTGGGAGAAAGTGAATTGTTTTTGATTGCTCCTGGCAAACCAGTTAGAGATTTGCAATTTTTCAGGAGTAGGGGGTTTTTGTGAACTCTAGGTATTTAATTCCCCAATATTTGAGAAACATATTCTTTAAAATATGTTTACAAAATATATATGCACATTTGTGTTTACATTGGTAAAACAACATTTTAGCTATTTTCACCTAAATAATAACTTGGACTTATATAGACATGTGACTCCTTTTTAAGGGGGAATTTTTCTTGAACATTTTTTTATGGTAACTGTTGTTATTAGTTATACATAATATTGTGAGAGATAGGAAAATAAGATCTTGGAAAATAGTTTAAAATATTTTTTTCAGGTCACTGTTGTCTCAGAATCTGAAGCATTTTTTCAGCTTTTTAGTTTCAAATAAGTATTCTGTCAGATGTGCAAGTAGTAGAGATTCTATATTTTGTTGTTTTTTAATTTGAGGGGGATGGGGAGAAGTAACAGGCACTTTGTGCCGGACACTCTACTAAGAGCACTTTATAGATTTCCCATTTGATCCTCATAACAACCATTCGTGCTATTATCCCCATTTACAATTGAGGAAACTGAGGCAGGTAGTAGTTAAGAATCACACAGATGATAAGTAAGTTTGTATTGAAATCAGGACTTCCAAATTCCAGGCTCCATACTCTCTCCACTGCTTCCTTGTGGCATGGCAAGGACCTATTATAGATCAAGAGATACTTGGAAGATATGAATAAAATTAATGTCAACTGTTTTAATATTCAGGAATAGTTAATATCCAGGAAACCTTCATCTTGTCTCAGATTTCTCAAGTATAAAATGAAAGTCATAAACTAGTTAATCTCTAGGGTTCCTTCCATTTCTGATGTCGTATGATTGGTTCTTCGATAGTAACTTCAGAAAAGGAGGAATTTGGAGTATATAACCTGTTAAAAGATCATCATGTTTCTCAGTGATTTGAATTATTCAATGAGAGAAGGAAAGGAATTATCATTTTGATATAACATCTGCTGTATGCCAGGCACTGTGCTATAAGTCCTTTACAAATATTACCTCATTTAGTTATTGCAACAGCTTTGCAAGGGGAGATGTTATTATTCATATTTTATAGTCAAGGGAACTATAAGTCTACTACAAAAGCAGTTAGGAAATACTTTACAAATTAAGTATGTAAAGATCACCTAAATTTACTGACTGAGGACTTGAGACATAACAATGAATGTATCCATTTAAATTCTGTTTTGTAAAGTTCTTTTCAGAAACAACACATCAGATATTTTTAATACTAATCCTAGCCTTTGCAATGAAATAGGTAACTTTTGGAGAATTCCTTAAGATAATTTAAAATTAATCCCATGGGCTCCCCTTACATTAAGTTATCTATAATTTGAGCAATCATTTATCAGGAATGTTATAAAAAGAGATTTCATATTTCAATAAGGAATAACCTGGTTGTCCTCTAAGATCCTTTTTAACTTCAGATTCCTATAATTAAGCAGACTAGAAATATTAATAGCTGTTATTTCCAGATAGATGCAGAAGCTGGATGAAAACTCTTGAAAACTCACATTGAAACAGTTCAGAAAATTAGAAGGGAGCTTAGAGGTGTCCCTCCCCATCCAACTTTTACTTATTCAGGATATTCTTTGATAAGTGATCATCTAACCTCTACCTAAACACTTTTAATGAAGGGAATTTCATATCTTTGCAAATAGTTTTCTGCTATTAAACTCAGATCTACCACTCTTATCACTTTCACCTTTTGGTTCTGCAGCATGGCATAATGGGAAAAGAGCTGGTCTGAAAGCCAGGAAGACTTAGATTCAAATCCTGGCTCTGGGAAGTCACTTAGCCTTTCAGTCCAGATTAAGCATTCCCATTTATTTATTGCTTTTTGCTTAGGCAATTGGGGTTAAGTGACTTGCCCAGGGTCACACAGCTAGGGAAGGTTAAGTGTCTGAGACCAGAATTGAACTCAGGTCCTCCTGACTTCAGAGCTGGTGCTCTATCCACTGCACCACCTAGCTACCCCCCATTTATTTTCAATATTATTTAATTTGATGTAGTTTAAAAAGCTCAACCGACATGATCACTTTTTTTTAAAATTTTCAATAGTTTTATTTTTCCAAATACATATAAAGATAGTTTTCAATGTTCCTTTCTGCAAGATTTTGTGTTTCAAATTTTTCTCCCTTCCTGCTTTACCTCTCCCTCCCCAAGACAGCAAGTAGTCTGATATAGGAAAAAAGAAAACTAAATTTTAAAAAAGAGGTGAAAATAACTATGCTTCAATCCTTATTCAATTTCCAAAGTTCTCTCTGAATGCAGATGGCATTTTCCATCCTAAATCAATTGGAATTGCCTTGAACCAGTGCATTGTTGAGAAAAGCCAAGTCTATCACAGTTATGATCACCTTAAAATTTTTTTTGCCATTTAATTCTGGTTTCTAGAACTGGACATAATACTGCATGAGCATAATTGTTGCTGTCGTTCAGTTTAGTTGTGGCTGATTCTTTATGATCTCTTAGATCATAACACACCAATACTATCCATGGCTTTTCTTGGCAAAGATACTAGGGTGATTTGCCATTTCCTTCTCCTGTGGATTAAGGCAAGCTGAGATTAAGGTCACACACAACTAGTAAATGTCTAAGATCAGATTTGAACTCAGGTCTCCCTGACTCTAGGCCCAGCATTCTATCCACTATACTGCCTACCTGTACTGCAAACAAGAGCACAATACAGTGGAATTATTCCTTATTTTGATACGAAAGTTATACTCAAAATTGCATAAACCAAGATTATACCCTTTTTTTTCCCCTCCCCACTGTTGGCTCATAATAAGCTTATAATAATCTAAAATCCTCAGATATTTTTACATAAGCTGCTTTCAAACTTTGCATTTTTATCCCTGTTAACTTTCTGATTCTGTTTCCTAGGTTAATTTTGATTCCGGATTCTGTCATCCATTGAAGATTATAAATCTTCCAGTGCTTCTAGCACAAAAATCTAGATTGAGTAAAGGTTTTCATCAAGGGTCTCTGTTATTTTAAGAGTATGTGTACAAGGATCCATTCTTAGATTCTGTAACCTATTTGATTAAAGATAGTTTTATTCAATTGAGATTTCCAGTGTTGCCTTTAATGATATTTCTTACAGAGCTTAGCATAGTATCTTTCACATGATAAGTACTTAGTAACTATTTGTTAAATTGATTTAAATTGCCAGAGGATGAGATTAGCTGTGTGAGGAGAGCAGCTTGCGGAAGTTATAGAGTAAGCTGCACAAACTTAAATCTATTGTACTTTATTTAATAGATAATGCCGTAGTCCATTTCTGGGGCTCTGAAATTATATATTTAGCCCTACTGCAAGAAATCTGAAATAAAAAATTTGCTAAGAGCCAAATATAAAATAACAGGCTAGCCAATTGTTAGCAAGATTATTTAATACACCTTGTATACTTATTTCTAGAATGCAAATCATTAACAACCGACAAACCTGAAGATTTTTTACCTTACAAAAAATACTGCAGTTTGTGTATTTTTGAATTTACATAGGATCCTACATAAATTATACCACTAGAGAATTTTAAACCAGTCATACTATGGAGAGAATATAAATCACTGAAATGTTTTGTTTACTTAAAAATGGTTTGAATTAATTATGGATATAAAGCAAATCAGTAAATATGTTTGTCTGCCATATATGCAAGACACTATTCTAAGCCAGATCATGAATAAATGAAATTTATCTTTAATGCCTCCTGCCTTGCCTTGCAAATCCATTCATCTCTTTGGCCTTGCTCTCTTTAGTCTATTATACTTAGGTCTTGCTGCTATTCACTTATCATTTCTCTAGAGTTACACAGTTATATTTAAACTTATATGTGCCAA
Organism: Myrmecobius fasciatus; assembly: GCA_023553655.1. Taxonomy (NCBI): domain Eukaryota; kingdom Metazoa; phylum Chordata; class Mammalia; order Dasyuromorphia; family Myrmecobiidae; genus Myrmecobius; species Myrmecobius fasciatus. The sequence continues at coordinate 127,826 of JAJPUD010006045.1, read as the reverse complement.
ATTGTATTTTTCTTTAGTTTTTGGATCATTTGTATTAACTAGCTAATTTGGTAAATGGCTACATTCTAGTGGAAGAAGATAACTATCTTCTATTGATAATTATATATGTTAAAGGTGGCCTCCTAGAGACAGTCTTCCTCTTTACTTTTTATATTTCCTACCAATACTGGCTGTAGTGAAATACATTTCAGTTCCAGTAGAAAGAGATTATGCTATGTCACAGGTTGGTAAAGTAAATCACTATTTTAATATCTATAAACTCTGGAATCACCTCAAATTATATCTTACGTGCTTTGACTTCTTATAGGTTACTGCCTAATCTTCCTGCACACCATACCCAATCCCGATTGTAGGGGTGGTTCACCATTACATTTTTTTTTTTTAAAGCTTTTTATTCACAAAACATATGAGTGAATTTTCTACATTGATCTTTGCAAAAAACTTTTTTTTCCAAGCTTTTCCCCTCCTTCCCCCCACCCCCACCCCTGGATGACAGGTAATCTAATACATGCTAAATATGATAAATTACATGACAAATCTAATATATGTATACATGTCTATACAGTTATCTTACCGCACAAGAAACATGAGATCTAGAAAGAGAAGAAAAAAAAACCTAAGAAGGAAAACAAAATGCATGGAAATAGTCACAGAAAGCGATAAAACGCTGTGTTGTGGTCCGTACTTAGTTCCCACAGGCCTCTCTCTGGATGTATATGACTATCTTCATCACTGAACAATAGGAACTGGTTTGAATCACATCATTGTTGAAGAAAGCCATGTCCATCAGAATTGATCATCATGTAATATTGTTGTTGCTGTGTATAATGATCTCCTGGTTCTGCTCGTTTCACTCAGCATCAGTTCATGCAAGTCTCTCCAGGCCTCTCTAAAATCGTCCTGCTGGTCATTTCTTACAGAACAATAATATTCCATAACATGCATATACCATAATTTATTCAGCCATTCTCCAATTGATGGGCATCCATTCAATTTCCAGTTTCTTGCCACTACAAAAAGGGCTGCCACACAGCTCTTTTTGTGGTGGCTAGAAACTGGAAACTGAGTAGGCAACAACAGTACTATATGAGGATCAGTTCTAATGGACATGACTCTCTTCAACAATGAAATGCTTCAAACCAATTACAATTGTTCAGTGAAGAAGGCCATATACACCTAGAGAGAGGGATATGAAATGTGGACCACAACATAACATTTTCATGTTCTCTATTGATGTTTGCTTGCATTGTATTTCCTTTATCGGATTATTCTCTCTTATAGATACGATTTCTCCTGAACAAAAAAAAATGATGTGTGGCAATAACTATACATATATTCGATTTAAGTATTCTAACATAATTATCATGTAGTGGATATCCTGCTATCTAGGGGAGAGGTGGGGAGTAAGGGGGAAAAATTTGTAACAGAAAGCTTTGTAAGGGTTAATGTTTAGGAATTACCCATACATATGTTTTGCAAATAAAAAGTATTGATAAAAAATAAAAATTAAAAAAAAGGGCTGCCACAAACATTTTTGCACATGTGGGTCCCTTTCCCTCCTTTAAAATCTCTTTGTCACCATTACATTTAGACCCATAGTTCTTAAAATGATGTCTCAGAGCCTATGTTTCCTCTAGTTTGCTTTCTTTTCTTATTTTAGATCCCTTATAAATCTAGGCATTCATCCATCTGTATGAAAATTGTTATTTTGGTTTGATTTATATATTATTATTAGCTACTGTTGTTATTGCATGAACTATAACTGTTCATTAGCTTAGTATTATATTTAATTCTTGTTTTTAACTTACATTTTTCTAGGCTGCCAGTACACCACTGAATCCTTTAAGTTTTCAGTGTGAGTTTGTAAAACTAAGAATTGACCTTCTGCAGGCCTTTTCTCAACTTTTCTGCACCTGTAATAGCCTAAAGACAAGTCCTCCACCGGCTATTGCTACAACCATAGCCATGACCTTGGGGAATGACCTTCAAAGATGCGGCCGCATTTCTAATCAGGTATGTCTTAGCTCTCTTCTTGAATGGATATATATCTTGCAGTATTTTTTCAAGTTTTGTCAGTTGATATTGATTTGCATTCTAGAAATAAATATGCAAGGTGTATTAAATAACCTTTCTAACAATTGGCTAGCCTGTTATTTTCTATTTGGCTCTTAGGAAATTTTTTATTTCAGATTTTCACAAAGACAAGTACTTTCATTTGAAAAAGTAGACCTGCATTTGTTTCGTGTTTTTTATTCTATAAAGATGAGAAAGCATTAGCTTCTTAGTGGATAAAAAGTTGTTGTTTTTTTTAACTTAATGAATATAGAGATATAATTTAGTTAACATTAAGATATTTTAGTTTGTAAAGGATCCAGAAAAAGAAGTCTTTTATATCATATCGTATACTTATTTTTATATATATCTTATACTTCTGAATATATATGCCAACTTCTTTTTTGCATTTCTTAGAAATGCTTAAACATTCTACTTTAAAACTCTCTAAAATTAAATGATCTAAAAATTAAACATTCGCCAGAATGTGTGTGAATTTAATCAGTTGGAGACAAATTTTGTTTCTTTTGGCTTTCTTGTTTACATAACAATTTAAAAAAATTTTTGTGGTCATTGCATTTTTCTTTCTTTGTAGATGAAACAGTCTATGGAAGAATTTCGAAGTCTGGCGTCCCGTTATGAGGAACTTTATCAGGCATCTTTTGATGCCGACTCAGCAACATTGAGGAATGTTGAGTTGTATCCTTGTGGCCCCAAATTTATTGTACTTTTTGAGCAGTCTTTAGATACAAAGTGTTGTTTAGTCATGCTTTTTTGACATGTGTAAATCATCAAAATTATCAAACATTTTTTTTAAATTAACATAAAATTTTCCGATTTAAAATCAGTTTTAAAATAATAGGTATTATTTCAGAACATATAAGAATTTGTTCTCCTTTTAAAGACCTCCAGAAAAAGGAAGGACAGTCCTAAGTATGCATCCTACTGATGGTAATCAGTTATGTCCTTTAAACTACAAAAGAATAGTTATATTTTTCTCCTAGAAAGCCATTATGTCTCTCTAATGTTTCTTTATTTTATACTAAATAATTTTAGTCATACTAAATAATTCTAGTTTTTAAGATCGTAGATTTAACATTAGAAGGGCCTTAGAGGTCCGGCATTTATTTTCCTTTAAACCTTTAATCATCATTGTTCTTGAAATCTCTGAGTTAGCTGTGCCTCAGAAATGTAGAACATAAATAAATATATGATTAAACCAGGGATTCTTAAATTGGGCCCACAAATTTTAAGAGGTGACTGTATAGATTCCTAGGAGTTTGTGAACATTTTTATTTTCACTAACTTCTAATAGAAATTTAGCATTCTTTCAGTTATTTTTAAATGTTATTAAAGAAGGAAATCTGGGACATATTAAAGGTTAACCCCTGCTGTAGACTAAGAACAGTATAACTTTTATTTATTTAGCCTATATATTTTAACAAGGAAAATAGCCCCCTAACTAGTTGGGTTTTTGTTGTTGTTGTTGTTGTTGTTTTTTATATATACCACAACAGTGATGTTGTTCCTGCTAATATTAATGAAGTTTTTCCTTGTCTGATTTTTCATATATCCAGGAAAGAAATGTAATATATTTGAAAAGTACTTCCATGGGATGTAGGAAAACTGGGCACTCATAAAGATTTATCATTCAAATGTCTTACAACTTTAAACAAGTCATGTAACATATTGAAAACTTAACTTTCACTTGTAAATTGGGCCTAATGATAATAATATATGCTTCATGAACCAACACATTTGACCATTACAACCCTGGAAGAGTATCCCCATTTTACAGATAAGGAAACCAAGGCTCAAATGATAGTAAACAATTTGCCAAGGTCAATACAGCTCTAGGGCTAATTTGTCAGCAAAATTCAAACCTCAAATGATTACATTTTGTGCCACCTTAAAATTCTTAAGACTTTTATTTCATGATAAAATTATTTATTTTAATGTATTCCTTTAATATTGAGAAACTACATGACTTTTTCTGAGTTGCTGACTTTCTTCAAAAGATAGTTTTCCATATTGGGAGTTCCACTAACTGATGAAATCAGAGATCTACAGTTCTGAATAAAAAGAAAAAAATCCTTAATGTTATTCTAGACAGCAGCAGAGTTGTTTGCTGATCTCTCATGCAATAGAAGCCCTGATTTTGGATCCAGAATCAGCAAGGTAAGCCCTTTTAATTATATTTATTCTTACTGCTTTTATGCAATCACCTGATTCATGTTCTAACGTACAGTCCATTTTTACTTAGTTTTTGTCTTTAATTTCAAACAGCTATTATACTCACACCTCAGTGACATCATTTTTCCCAGCTCCTAATAAAGAAATATGTTTGCCATGCTCTTTGATTAATGAGTTTCCATATTCCTTCATTCTTCACATAAATATGGCCTTGTGGTTGACTGATCCCAAACTTCTGTTTTAGGCCAGCTTGCTGTTGTCAACTCTCTAAAGTTTCCCTTATACTTTTCCTTATTTCCCACCTATTATCTTTCTTAAGGTCTTCAAATCTTTACTGGTACTAAAGTGATACTTCTTAGAACCCAGAACTAACCATTATCACTTCCCTGCTTTAAAATTTTCAGGATCAAATGCCATCTCCTAGATATCTGATGTGGTTTTGTGTGCCTTTCCAGACTAACATTCTTCCCCTTTCTACCCTTTACCATCCAACCAGACCCTACACAAAACCTGCCATCTCCTGGCTGTGGTCCCTGCTGACCTCCGGCTTCCTTTAGGGCTCAGCACAAGCACCTCTTCCCCATACCTGGCTCCTTCCCTCTTGGGGTATTTCCTTCTGTACTTACTTATGTGAAGGCACATGGTATTCCCAGACACCTGCGAGCTCCTTGGGCTTTTCAGGGACAGCAGCGCGCACACACCAAGCCTGTCTTTCCCTGACCTTCCGATTTTTCTTGTGCTGTGTCCTGGAAAGGGGAGCCCTTCACAGCAGAGCTTGAAGGAACGCCTGCTTCCCAGTCTGCTGAGGCAGCCAGGGGGCTCCTGCCTAACCTCCCATGACCTTGTAGCCATATGACCTTGGAGAAAAGTCACTTACCTTCTCTTTGCCTCAGTTTCCTCATCTGTAAAATGGGAAGTTAATAAACAAACCTACCTTGCAGGGTTGCATTTCTCTGATCAATACTGATTTGGAGCACCTTTTCATATGACTACAAATAGTTTTAATTTCATCATCTGAAAATTGTCTGTTCATATCCTTTGACCATTTATCAATTGGAGAATGGCTTGAATTCTTATAAATATGAGACAATTCTCTATATATCTTAGAGATGAGACCTTTATCAGAACCCTTAAATGTAAAGATGATTTCCCAATTTGATGCTTCCCTCCTAATCTTGTCTGCATTAGTTTTGTTTGTACAGAAACTTTTTAACTTAATATAATCAAAATTATCTATCTGGTGTTCAATTAAGAGTTCCAGATCTTCTTTGGACATAAATTTATTCCATCTCCACAGGTCTGAGAGGTAAACTATCCTATGTTCCTCTAATTTGGATTAACCAGAGTTTTTAAGTCTTTTCAGGTTGTTCATTTTTCAAGATTGATGTTACAGATAAATTGTTCTCCCAGTTCTATTCATTTCACTCATAAGTCTTCCCTTTGAAAGCATCCTCTTCATCATTTCTTAGTAGCATGATAGTATTCTTTCACAGTCAGATGCACTAACTTGCTCACCTGTTTTCTAGTTGATACCCCTTTGGTTTTCAATTTTTCGTTACTGAGAACAGTGTTACTGTAAAAATAAACTAAATGAGTAAAGGAAAGAATATGCATATACATACAGATACAAACACTATAAACATAACTTTTCATCTCTTTAAGACCAGGTTAGACCAAATTATTGGCATTGCTGAGTCAGAAGAAATTAGTTAATAGTTTGGGGTATAACTCATAGTTCCAAACTGCTTAGACCAAGTATTGGTATTGCTGAGTCAGAAGAAATTAGTTAATAGTTTGAGGTATAACTCATAGTTCCAAATTGCTTTCCAAAAAGGCTGGACCAAAATAATAACAACATTCCAGTCCTTGCAGCATTTGTTACTTTCCACTTTTGTCAACTTTGCTAATCTTAGGGTGTTTCACCAGTGAATCTATAGATTTGTCTTAATCTGCATTTCTTTGATTATTAATGGGTAGGTAGAGCACTGGGCCTCAAGTCAGGAACCAAAGTCTGAGTTCAAATCTGGTCTCAGATATTTACTATCTATATGAGCCCTGTACGAGTCACTTCACCCTGTTTGGCTCAGTTTCTCTTCAATAAAATGATCTGGAGAAGGAAATGGTAAATCAAACTAGTATCTTTATGACCCAAGTGAGGTCACAAAAAGTTGTGCACAACTGAAATGGCAGGACAATTAACAGTGATTTAGACCTTTTTCATAGGATTGTTGATTGATAATAGCTTGGATTTCTTTCTCTGAAAACTTGTTCATTTGCTTTGACCATTTATTAATAGAGGGATGGCATATATATTTTAACAGAAACGTTAGATTGTGAATCCAAATATAGGAGTTTGAACCTCCTGATATACCAATAAAGTAATTCTTATAAATTTGATTCAGTTCCCTATATATCTCAAAAAATGAGATCTTTTATTATAGAAATTTGCCATAGACTTCTCTTCTAATTTTAGTTCCATTGTTTTTGTTTGTGCAAAAATTTTTTTTTTTTAATTTTATGAAATCAAAATTGTCTTTTATCTTCTGTGACCCTTTTTACCTCTTGTTTGGTCATGAATTCTTTTTGATCCATAGCTCCACTAAAATCATTTTCTTCCTGCTCCTCCAATTTGTTGATTACATCTTTTATGTATTAATTATATGCCAACTTGAAGCTTGATATGTTGTGTAGACATTGCTTTATACCTCATTACTGCCAGACTGCTTTCCAGATTGATACCTACCCAGAGCATTTGTTGCAATGCCTTATTACGTAGTATTTAATCAATTTGCTGATTGATTGGATGGTTTCTTCAGTTTCCAGGAATATGGTTCCACTGGATCGGCACATGCTGATAGTGAATATGAAAGAAGAATGATGTCTGTATATAATCATGTCTTAGAAGAGGTGGAATCACTGAACCGGAAATATGCTCCTGTTTCTTATATGGCAAGTAGCAGTATTTTTACTGTGGTGGCAAATTATTTGTTACAATGATCTTTTGCTCTTAAATGAATTTTAAACTGAATCATACTATCAGATCATCATAGCTAAAAGATGAAAATATAATATGTATACATGAATGCATTCCCACCATCCTAATCTAAGTTTATTCTGATCCTATCTTCTGAGATATGTAAGACTGAACAGAAATGGAGAAGCAAAGAAATACTAATCTCTTTTAACTATTTGTTGGCTTATCAGAAATTATAAATACAAATTGTTCTGAACACTGAATGGTTGCTTCCCTGTTGTAGCCACAAAATCTTGACATAGTCTCTGAATTCTAAATTCCTTAGGATAATGGCCATGGTTATACAATCATAATTTTTTTTCTAATTGCCATTGGTACAAGTTAAATAGTTGTAGTTTAACATCATTTTTTAGTTTATTCCTAAAGTTTATTTTAGCAGTTCAAAATTGTCTTTTCAGAATTTGTAGTCAAGGAAAAACACTTAACGACAGCAGCCCTGCCTAAATGATATTAGAATTCTTATAAAGATGTACAGCTGTCACCTGGCTCTTAGGCTTATATGCTATTGTGCTGTGAAGCAGAACTCTGGGCTACACAATGTCCAAAGGACTTTTTGCATTATTTAATATAAAAAGCATTGAATTGAGAGTCTAGTTTTTTGTTCTTTGGGAAATCATTAAATTCTTTATATCTGTTGGTATCTCATCTCTTAAAGAATACCTTAAACCAGATAATCTCTAAAATCCTTTTAGCTTGAAAATTCAGAAACATGTCTTATTCCTAAAATTTGAACAGTTCACTATATATTTCTTCTGGATAAAAAAATGTGTTGCTCAAAATTTAGCTTCATTTCTTGAAACCATATTTTAGAAAAGAAGTGTTAGTGTCTGCTAATAAATTTTTAAGTGACAAAATTGGTGATAGCTGAAATGCAGCAGCACAGGAAATTTGTATTAAGAGTTAATTCTCCCCATTGCTTACCCTCTTTGGACTCAGGGCTCTTTCGCAGAGCGTAAATGGAAATAAGAGATGGAAACAAAACCTCACCAGACTGATTGCTTGGGAGAATATGTACCAGCCACTATTCTTTCTCCTTTCATATCCACTGTCACGCTTTCTTCCCATCAGGTATCATGCCTTTTAGTATGATGGGGAAGAAGGCAACATGGACATGAGTGCATTTACACTCATATTGCTGTTGTCTATAGGTCACTATCCCATCCTTACCCCTTTTCTCAGGGTACCTCTCGCAATAATTTTTCTTCCTTTCCCAACTCCTGTCCTTATACTTGGGGACTTCAACATCCAAACACTCTCCCTCAAGCTCCCCAGCCTGCTCACTCCCCCTGCTCATCTCCCCTATCCCACCTCCATCACACAAGGGGGCTCATGTCCTTGCTGTCAGCTACAGATGGACCACCTTCGTGTGCAAGAATTCAGAAGCATCCCTCTCTAACTGAATCTTCTCATCTACACCGGGACCTCTACTCCCAAGACCCTTCAGTTCTCTCCCAGACTGTCTCCCCTGCGCCAGCTGCTCCCTCCTCTTTTCCCCTCATGGCCTGGTGAACCAGTTCATTTCCACACTGTCCCTTTGAGTGTCTGTCCCTTGCATCTTGCCATGTTAGCCTTAGCCTTGGGTCACTCCTACCATCTGCTGCCTTTGGTCCTACACACACAAGGGTAATTGTCGAATGAAGGTGGAGAAGTTACTGCAAATTTACATTACACAAGCTCCAGGGGGCCCTAGCTGTGGTTAAAACACTCTTACTATACCTCTCTTATGAACACACTCTCCTGCTCTCCACAGTGGTTCTTCCAGGCCATTTCATCCTTCCTCAAATCCCTATGGGTCTTCTTTCTTCCCCCTCACCTGAGAACCTTGGCTCATATTTTACAGGAAAAAAAAAAATGAAACCATTTGCCCTCTTTTCTCCTCTTACTCATCTTATATCATTAATATGCCTTCTGCCACTGTATCCCCCTACACTTATCTCACATGACCTAACTCCTTACTAGTATCCTTCTACCTGCACAGGTGATGCCATTCTATCCTGTCTCCTCCAACAGATTTCCTCCTCTGTCATTACCACTCTTTTCACTTATTTTCTCTCTTCCTCTTTATGGTTGTTCTCTCCTGCCTCCAAACATGTGCGTGTCTCTCCTATCCTGAAAAAGCCCTCATTTGATCCTCCCATCCCTGCTAATCATTATCCTGTTTTTCTTCTGCCCTTCATAACTAAACTCCTTGAAGAAGCCTTCTCTAGTAGGGGCCTCCATATTCTCTCTTCTCATTCTCTTAACTCCTTACAATCTGCCTTTTGACCTCTTTCTATTAAAATGCTCTCTCCACAGTAATTGATGATCCCTTAATTGCCAGATCCAACAGCCTTTCCTGAGTCCTCTTTATCCTTGACTTCTCTGCAGCCTCTGCCACTGTTGGTCACTTCCCTCCTTCAAACTCTCTTCTCTATAGGTTTCCAGGGTACCACTCTTTATTGGTTTTCCTTTTATCTCTCTGAGCACTCCTGTCTCTTTTGCTGACTCCTCCAGATCAAGCCATACATGTCCCTCAAGGTTCTATCTGGGACTATTTTTTTTCTTGTCCCACTATTCACGTTGATCTCATTAGCTCCCATGGCCTTAATTACCACTTCTGTATGGATGATTCTCTCCTGCCCCTGCCTCTGTGGACCTCTAGTCTTATCTCTCCAACTGCCTTTTGGATATTTCAAACTGGATGTTCAGTAGACATCTTAAATTTATCATATTCAGAACTGGCTTCGTTGCCTTTCATTAGTTCTCTCCCCCTGTATTACTGCCAAAGGCAACATCACATTCCCAACACTTCAGTCTCACAACCTAGATGTCATCCTGAACTCCTCCTTCTCTTCACTCCCCACATCTGAGGGATTGCCAAAGTCTGTTAGTTTTACTTTTGTAGCATCTCTCAAATACACTGCCTTCTCTGCTCTCTTACTGCTCCTAGCCCTGGCTCTGCTTGGCCTCCAATCTTCCTTCGCTCCGCCACTGAAGTGATTTCCCAAGCGCAAGCCTGACTGTTGCCTGAGCTCCAGTGGCTTCCTATTGCCTTTAACGTCCAAATCCCTTGATCACAAACTACCTCCCACCTTTCCCAGGGTTCTTCTTTTTCCTTAATTTCTTAGACTAGTGACTCTGGCCTCCTGATTTCCTGGATGCTTTCTCTTTCCATCTCTCTTTCCTGGTTTCTTTTGGGTCCCAACTAAAATTCTATTTTCTATAGGAAGCCTTTCCTAAACCCCTTTTAATAATTTCCAGCTTTTCCATCTATAGCTCATTAGTACATACAAGTTTACTTCATGTCTCTCCCATTTAATTGTGAGCTCCTGACTTGTCTTTTACTTCTTTTTCTATCCCCAGTACTACAGTGCTTGGTACATGGTAGGTACTCCGTATATGTTTACTGATTGACTGCTTATTCATACTATATGAAAGTATTAAAACTAGTACCTTATTCTAAGATATGTGAAAAATAAGTGTGCTCTTTGTTTGAACCCAAAGCAATATGGATTTCTTTTCTCCTATTGTAATATTTGAAAATCAATTAGGTAAAAATTACATCATTCTATACATCTTGACCAGAAAGATTTGACAGAAATATCCTTAGGTCAGTATCCTAATTATTAAGCTGGCTTTTTTTGTTTGTTTGTTTTTGTTTGTTTGTTTGTTTTTAAGAGAATGAAAGCTTCCTGAGGGTTAAACATGTTATGATCTTTTTATTTTCCCAGTACCCAGCACAGGACTTTTTTGTAGTAGGTAATCCATGAAGTGTTTTGAATTGAATTAAAATGTGTATCTCATATTAATTTTCTTCTTGGAAGAAATGTTGATTGGTATCATTGAGTTTCTGTTCATCTGAGTTTTTTTTATTGCAGCACACAGCTTGCCTTTGCAATGCTATCATTGCCTTGCTGAAAGTTCCTCTTTCATTTCAAAGATATTTTTTCCAGAAACTGCAGTCTACTAGCATTAAGGTAAGACAGTTTTCTTGGGATCCAAAGATTACATATTAAGTAAAATTGTTAAAAGCTTGACTAAGTTAATGCTTTGCTATTAGAGTTATAAAAGTTGATCATTTTCTAAGTATTTGGCAATGGCAGTTGTTCCTTGACTGTCCTGTCTATGCTGACAATATACAGATACTTCTGTCCATCTTTTTTATCTTATACCTTGGGGTGATGTAGCAGAGGAGGGGCATAGGAGGAACCTACTCCTTCCCTTTCCCATATTATTTTAATGTCATCTTCTGTGATGGACATTTGCATAAAATAAAAAGTTAGCGTTTATTCTTTGCCATTTTTTTGTGTTCATCATAATTATCATAAGGTGAGATATTCACATGACCTTGAAAGGACATTTTTATTGCATTTGGATATTTAGTAAAACAACTCTACCACTTCCTTTATTTGCTCTTGTGAGGAGAGTCTATAAAACACTTCTATATAATGACAACTTCTTTGTTTTCTGATATAAGCAGAAGCTATTTGAAGCAGTAAAGTTATTATTGATTGATTTCATTTTCTATCATTTCAAGACCCTTTAGTGAGTGGCTTCACAGATTAAGGGCCATTATATTTAATATTTCTATTTCATTGAAATTGAAAGGACCAAAGATTTTCATCAATGGGTGGCCAGTAGCTATTCTGCTCTGGTGTTTGGATAGTAATCATAATTTTGGACCAATCACATTCAAAGCTTTTCCATCGTGCTGTAAAGTTTTCCAGAGCTTCTGGTCTTCTGGCAGAGCCTCATGGATTCAGAGATTATCTTCATGTCACAATTAAGTATCATAGAATCTGAGTGGAAGTCTGTGTAAATTGGAAAAAAATATATTTGAATGTCAGGCTTGTTCTACCTTCTACAGTTGTCTATTCTTAAAGCAATTAAAACAGAATACCAAATGCCTTTAGAGTACGTAATTTCCTGTGAGCCAATCATGAAGTCTAATAACTAATTTCCTCTTTAAAATGATATTGTGGGAAAGGGGGGGAGGTATGAAATTTCTAAGAGATGGGCATTTTATAGTAAATTTTCTCCATGATCCTCCTTTATTATGCTTTTGGCACAAGTGTATAACAGGTTCAGATATTAAAGTATTGCTGCTTAGTAGAACAGAATTATGCTTAGTACTATTAGAACAAGAATTATCTACTTCCCCTACCTTGTTAAAGAAATATTTTTATACCTTTAGATATTTTCTCAACTTAATGTAGTATGTAATTTTAGTTAATCTGATCATTACTAATTTTATTAATGTACAAGGTGAAATTTTAAAGAAACTTTACATCAGTTTGAGAGCTCATATTTATGTCAGAAAGAGAAGTGTATTTGGCTTGAATTTATGGTTCCCAAGTAATGTGTCTTCAAAAATAATATTCACTAGTACTCATTTTTGTTCCATTAGTAGAAACTTTTAAAATTATTTGTCATTTATACTATAACTCAGCTGTGCAAAATAGTCCTATAATATCTCTTGCTCTGTAAGAAGTATTTAATATTGCTTAAGATCAAAAATAGAATATTAGAACATAAAAGCTAATGTAACTCATTCTCACTGAATGCATCAAAGGGTGTGTGTGTGTGTGTGTGTATTCTATAGTAACTGTTCCATTCCTTCTTAACAGAAACAGAAATTAGACTTATACCTATCTAGAAAGATATTGAACAAAGCCTTTCTCATAAGAAGGCAAAGAAACACTTGATTGTTATTTTTGTTTTGTATCTTCAGTAAACAATTTGTGCTAATGTACTCATGAATAAGGAAACTTGTTTTGGCACAGTAACCCTGTGTTTGATAAATCCAAAGGTCCTAGCTTTTGGGTCAAGAACTCACTAGTATATGACTAAAACTGATGGGAAAACTAGAAAGTAGGATGACAAAAACTAGGCCTAGACCAACATCTTATGGTATGTCAAGATAAAATCAAAATGGGTACATGATTTAAAAATAAAAGATAACATAGGCAAACTAGTGGAGGATGAAAGAAATTAACTGTCACATCTGTGGATAGAAGCATTCATTACCAAACAAGAGGTAGAGAGAATCAAAGGAGGCAAAAGGGATAATTTTGATTACATGAAATTTAATTTTTTTCCTCCCTTTTTTTTCTTTACCTTTTAAGGCAGTTGGGGTTAAGTGACTTGCCCAGGATCACATAGGTAGAAAGTATTAAGTATCTAAGGTCACATTTGAGCTCAGGTCCTCTTGACCTACTGCATCATCTAGCTACACCAGAAATTTAAAAGTTTTGCATATACAAAACCAATGCAGCTAAAATTTGAAAAAACAAAACAGGAAACTGGGGGGTGGGGGAGAGGGAGAATCTTTGTAGCAAATTTCATTGATAAAGGTTGCATATCTAAAATAGATAGGAAACTGAGTCCAAATAAGAGCTATTCTTCAACTGATAAAGGGCCAAAGGATATAAATACAATATGTTTATAATAAATGTACATTTCAGAGGTAGAAATAAAAATTATCAATAGTCATATGAAAAATAATCTAGATCAATAATTGAAAGAATGTGAATTAAGAAACTCTTGAGGTACAATGTCATATCCATCAGATTGGCTGAGATGACAAAAAAAGAAAATGACAAGTATTGGAAGGGATATGGGGAAATAGGTATACTGATGTACCATTGATGGGACTGTAAATTAGTCCAGCCATTTTAGAAAGCAGTTTGAAACTGTGCCCCAAAAGCTCACAAATTATCTGTAATTTTTGACCCAGTGATGCTCCTACTAGGTATATATCCCAAAAAAGATCAAAGAAAGAAGGAAAAATTCCATATATATGAAAATATTTATAGCAGCTTTTTTTGTGGTAGAAAAGAATTCTCCATCAATTGTAGCATTGCTGAACAAGTTATGATACATGATTGTGATGAATTATTATTATACTGTAAGAATTGAAGGAAATGGTTTCAGAAAAAATCTGAGGAAATTTATCTGAACTGATGCAAAGGGAAGTGGAGAACAGTTTATATAGTAAAAGCAATATTGTAATCAGCTTTGAAAGATTTGATAACTCTAATCAACACAAAAACCCTCCACAGTGCTGAAGAACTCATGATAAAACATCCTATCCACCTCCAGATAGAGATGGATGCAGAGGGCAGATTAAAGTATATTTTCTTTATTATATTTTCTTTGGGGAAGGCAGGAAGAAAAGTATGTGGAAATTGGTACATATGCTGCACACACATTCTACATGTATATATGGATTTTACTTTTCTTGTTTTCTCAATGGGTGAAAGAAGATAATTTGGAATTGAAAATAAAATTGAATTAAAAAAAAAAAACTTGCCCTTCATTGTTGGAGTTGATCTTAATGTTGATATGTTTCAGCTTGCTCTATCACCATCCCCACGCAATCCGACAGAACCCATTGCAGTCCAAAATAACCAGCAACTGGCTCTAAAGGTAGAAGGAGTGGTTCAGCACGGATCCAAGCCAGGACTCTTTCGTAAAATTCAGTCTGTCTGTTTGAATGTCTCTTCAACATTACAGAGTAAATCTATACAAGATTACAAGGTAAGGAAAGACCCAGTGCTGTTTAAAAAAGAAAATTAGTTTTTCCAAACTGTACTTTAGTGCAAGCACCTTGTCAAAATCTCTAGGTTGGCCTGAGAGGTGTAAAAGAGGTGCCTCCATTTCTTCAGGTGTAAAAGGCAAGTAATAATAGCATCTTCCAACTGCTAGAATTGGTGTAAAGCTCTTAGCACTGTGCTTGGCACATAATATGTGTTATATAAATACTGTTAGTAGTAGTATTATTAGCTGCCTTGATTAAAAACTAAGTTTACTTGTCCAAAGGGAGGATCTGGGGAGTCCTGAATTTAAATTATTTCTCCCAGTAGCCTTTTCCATGTCCCATTTTGATTATCTGCTCTGAGAGGAGTAAAAAAACGACTGTTATAGATGTAGTTGCCATAATGCCCAGGTTAGCTGAGAATAGGATTCATTCATGGAGGCATAAGAATGCCTCTGTAAGAGAATTTGGTAGTGCTAGAATCCAGGATTATAAATAAAAAACTATGAAAGGAAGCAGCAGAAATGGAGCCACAGAGCAGTGCAGAAATGGGAAGGGCATCAAGCTAAAAGAATAGATTCTGAAATGAACAACACCACTTGTGACTTAGGCTTTTGATACTTTTTTTTTTTTTTCTTAAGAATCAACTCACATCTTGAAATTTTTCTTCTCACTTTGCCTCCTCTTCTCTTACTCAAAAAATCAATAATATCTGTTTAGTTCTGCTTTGCAGGAATTTAGAAATAGATAGATTTGTGCAATTCCTATTATCAAGGCAAATATTTTTTTATAAAGCTTTTATGCATGGGTAATTTTTCAACATTGACTCTTGCAAAGCTTTCTGTTACAAATTTTTCCCTCCTACCCTCCATCCCCTCCCCTAGATGGCAGGAAGTCCAGTACATGTTAACCATGTCAAAATACTTGACAAATCGAATGTGTATACATATTTATACAGTTATCTTGTTACACAAGAAAAATCGGATCTCCAAGGGAAAAAAAAAATCTGAGAAGGGAAACAATGCAAGCAAACATCAATAGAGAGCATGAAAATGTTATGTTGTGGTCCACATTCAGATCCCTCTCTCTGGGTGGATATGGCTTTCTTTATCACTAAACAATTGGAGCTAGTTTGAAACATCTCATTGAAGAGAACCATGCCCATCAGAATTGATCCTCATATAGTATTGTTGTTGCCATGTATATTGATCTCCTGGTTCTGCTCATTTCACTGAGCATCAGTTCATGCAAGTCTCTCCAGGCCTCTGAAATCATTCTGCTGGTCATTTCTTACAGAACAATAATATTCCATGACATTCATATACCATAATTTGTTCAACCATTCTTCAGTTGATGGGCATCCACTCAGTTTCCACTTTCTTGCCACTACAAAAAGGTCTGCCACAAACATTCTTGGCACATGTGGGGCCCTTTCCTTCCGTTAAGATCTCTTTGGGATATAGGCCCAATAGAAACTCTGCTGGGTCAAAGGGTATGCACAGTTTATCAAGGCAAATATTAAGCAGAAATTCCTGCTGCTTCTGTTTGTCTGTAATTCTCTATACATGTGGATGGATCAGTAACTATAATTGTTGTCACCCTTTAATACTTTGTAGTACTGTTTCCATCACTAGTAGTAAGATGTTTTACACATCTGGAAACACTGATCATCATATTCTCTGATATAATAAAACTATCATGAGTAAAATACAGACTAAAGAAAAGTTGTAGTCATACTTTCCCACTACATATTATGGAATCATACTTCCAAGAGCAAAACTTGTCACTGATATTTATTATTGAATGAAATCAATAAGGTGCTTATTCAGTCTCACCTTGTGCCATGGACAGTGCTAGGGAAATAAAAAGCAAAGATAAATCTTTCTCTAAAGAGTTTACATTCTAAAAAGGGGTTTCTATACCTGTTTAGAGGCGTGAATGGGCCAGCAAGAGGTGTTTTGGTTTGGAAAGTCTTTGGAGTAATAAGTGGAGCCTTAAACCAGACTGACATGCCCTTTCTAGTAGCCTCTGGAAGTACTGATTTGTTTTTTGGACTTGGAAAAGAGAGGAGAAATAGTGGAACTTGGAGGGTACTCCTACTCAAAATGCAGTAAAACATGGTTGAAGTAGTCATTCTTCAATCAGGACTTCAGAGACCCCAGTAGAGTCCCCAGAGAAAATTTATACTATCAAATGTGCAGTATAAACAAATAGCAATAATAATTTGCCCTTAACATTTTCCATCTTGGACCATAAACTTTGTGTCTTGGTTTTTAAAGGCAGATTTCTCGTGCCCTACTCCTTTACTCTAGCTCAGCCACCAAAAAAATGGCCATACCCTAGGTCTTGCCTTTAACCACAGATGCCCATTCTATCTAAAGAACTTCTGAAATTCCCTTATTTGAACATAGTCTGTTGGAATTCCACTTCTCCCTCCTCCTTCTAAAATCTAACTTTGTGCTTTGATCACAATGTGACCTATAATCCCTTGACCCTGCCCTATTTTCTCCTAGGCTTCTCCTTTCACCATCTTGATCCCTTGGTGAACCAGTTCAACTCTGATTTTTTTTTCTTGAATCCTTTCCACCTGTTATATCAAACTGCCAATCCTGCCTTGCCAAACTTTATCCTTGAATCGCTCCCATCATCTATTGCCTTCATTCCTTTACACTTACTGCTGATTGAAGGTAAAAAGTCATGGAGCTTGCTGACCACAGTTGTGTGTTATATAACTCAACTAAGCCATCAGTGGAGACCGGGAAGTGAGGCAGGGTGGTAGCAACCTGGGGCAAGCCTTCATCATCTCCTGATCAAACTACTGTAGTAGCCCATTAGTTGTTCTGCTATAAGTCCATCCTCTCAGTCATCAAAAGCATCCGGTCTTGCCATGTCTGTCTTTTTCTTGTTCCCTATGTGTATCGCAGTAACATAGACACTATTTTCCAGTCTTCTTATACCTCTTTATCACTTCCCCTGCTGCAACATACTCTGTGACCCACCTTCTTATGTTCTTCAAACAAGACATCCCATCTTCCAATTCTGAAACATTTTCATTGTCTTCTATTCCTGGAATCACTCCCTCTTCCTCTCTACCACCTGGTTTCCTTCAAGTCTTAACTAAAATTCCACTGTTTTCCAACCATTTCCACTATTCCCAATCCCTCTTAATTCTAGTGCTTTTCCTCTGTTGATTACTTCCTATTTATCCTATTTATAGTTTGTTTATAAGTTATTTGTACATTGTCTTCTTTAGAAGATTTCAAGTTCCTTGAGTGCTGTTGTCTTTCTATTCTAATTTCTTCAAAGCTTCTACAAACTACAGAAAGAAATTAGATCTCAGTCAATTACAAGAGATTGCAAAAAGCATGAGGAGCATTCAGCGAGTTGTACCTAATGACAATATGAATAATTCCTCTATTTCAGATACCCATTGACAGTATAACCAATGAGATGGAACAGAATGTCGAACCACATAATGATTACTTCAGCACTCAATTTTTGTTGAACTTTGCTATCCTTGGAACTCACAACATCACAGTTGAATCTTCTGTGAAGGACTCCAATGGAATTGTATGGAAGACTGGACCTAAAACCACCATCATTGTAAAATCTCTTGAAGATCCTTACTCCCAGCAAGTTCGCCTCCAGCAACAGCAAGCACAGCAACCCTTGCAACAACAACAGCGTAATGCATATTCTCGATTTTAGCCACCATATGTCCATCTGTAATAGAACTTTGGATTTCCCTCTTCTGTTTTTTAAAAAGCATGGGAATCAGAAAAGGAAGATGTCTTTCCTGCCTACCTCATTGATTGAGAATAATATACATCAAAAATTTTTAACGCACTAGAGATATCTAAGGCAATTGACTGAAATATTCAGGTTTGCCATACTGAGTAGTGATTCTCTAAATTTAAATTTTATCTGTATGTGCTAATTTCCTTGAGGAATGGCTGGGTGGTAAAGAAAAGTGGTAGATGGAATCTCTAGGAATTTTTGGCTTTTTGTGTGTGTGTGTGTTTGGGTTTTCTTTTTTTGTTGATGTTGAAAGACCCATCCTAAGTTTTATGCTGATTTTTCATAATGATTTTCATTCTTTTTTTTATGAGTTTATATTGTTTTTGTTTTGGAGGGAAGTCAGGGTCATTGAATATAGGACTTCTTTATCTAAGGAAAATAATCCTTATACACTAAAACCTCAGTTAACTGTAGTACTCAGGGAATTGGATATATGTTTCCATACTTGTGAAATCTTTCAAAAATATTCCCATGCCTTTTCACAATATAATGAAGATAATTTTTTGACATTTTTTTATATAATGTGTATATCCCTTAATATTAGAATTGCTTTTATTTGAACTCAATGTGTTTTAAAAACAAGTCTGGATCTGGAAAGCCAGGCATACCATTTCCTATAGTAGCAGCTTGTAAATACTATACAACTAAGTACCAGTTTTCATTTGGATATCTACATTTTGGTAAACGTTGTTATCCATATGTGCATTATCTATTTTGTGAGTTACCTAAGACAAATTTTTTGATATCAAGTTTACCATACTTTGTCACCTGTCACATATCTATGCTGCCTCACTATACATACACACACACACACACACACACACACACACACACACACATAATATGTGTGTATAAACAAGTGTGCTGAGGAAACAAAATAATTTTACCGTTAATCCTAAACCAAAAGGAAATAGAGTGACTAAGAAAATTCTCTGTGTAATTGAAATGTTTATTGGACAGAAGGTAGATCAGCTTCAAATTTTTATAAAAATCTGAGTAACTTTGAAAAGCCATGTAGAAATCAATATTGAATTATTTGTACAACTGTGCCCTCCATTCAACAAGTTTAATTAAATGCACCAAACTTTTAAGTGCCTACCAAGAGCAAGGCTCTAGAGATCAAAAAAAGGAAAAAAACTGCCCCTTTCCCAGCTGGAGCTCAGGATTCTCCTGGAATGAGGAGGGAAAGAAGAATCAAACATGTCCACAAGTAAGGAAAGACAATAAAATAGCAGTTTCAAGAGGTAGATTGCATTTGTAACAGATTAAAAATAAGCTGTCAGGGGCTGTGTTTAAGTACATTCTAGGTGAAGCCTTAGCATGAATAAAGATGAGGACTTGTAGGACTGAATATGGCTATACTGGAACCTGTTCTGACCTGGGAGATGAAAGATTAGCTCCAAGGAAGGGTATGTGTTAGTTTTTATCCATGTTGGTAATAACAAGGTCATAGTTCTAGAGCTGAAAGGAAAATGTTTATTGTGGGAGGCCAATGCACTGTAGGTATAGTCATTCTGAAAAGCAGTTTGAAATTCTACCCCAAAAGCCACTAAAATTGTGCATTACCCAGTGATACCACTACTAGGACTATACACCAAAGATATCAAAGAGAGAAAAAGGACTTGTGTATAAAACTATTTATAGCAGCTCTTTTTACAGTGGAAAGAAACTGGAAACTAAGAGGATATCCAACAGTTGGGGGATAACTGAGTAAAGTATGATATGTAAGTGTAATGATATGCTAAGTGTCCTGTAAGAAATAATGAAAAAGGAGTATTTGGAGAAACCTGGGAAGATGTATGAACTGATATAGAATGAAATGAGCAGACCCAAAATAATTTATACAGAAATATTGTCAAGTAATATTGTTAAGAATCCTGATCACTGCAATGACCTACTATAATGGACTGATGATGAAGCATGCTTCTAGCTTCCTTAGGTGATGATCTCAAGGTACAGAATGAGACACATTTTTTAACATAGTGTGAAAATGTTTTGCTTGACTATACATATTTGTTACAAGGGATTTGTTTTGTTTTTACAATGGGATGGGGAGGTGGAGGGAAAGAAAATATTAATTAAAAATAAAATAATTTTTTAAAAAAACTGAAAAGTGTGTGTGTGTATATACTCACATATATGTCTTCATATTTGTGTTTTTATAACCTGATCAAGTTACATCACTGACTTGCTCTGTGACCATAGACAAGTTCCTTCACTGTGACAAAAGTGACTTCACATTGATAATTTGAATAATTTTTAACCACCCTTAAGGGATATTAGAAATAATGGCTCTTTGGAATCATTACAAGGTATTAAAGTACTAAAGTTTTCTAGAATAATTTATATAGGAGATTTCTATGCAGTAGTCAGAAGAATGGGGTTGAGGAAAGGGTTATATCAAGTCGTCAGTTTCTGATAATATGCCTGTTACAGCCAGTTCTTGGATCCAATCCCAGTGCAACTTAAACTCTAGCCTTGGAAGCACATATACTATATGATGGATCTGACTGCTGCTTCCTGTCTGCCAAACCCTTCCAGCAGGTGGCATACTTTCTGTTCCTAGTGTTAGCAGGAAAGTACAAGCCAAGGTTTTGATCTTTTTTGTAAACTTTTATTGGCTCAGTTTTGTCCCTTTACTCAGCCATAGTCCCTTTACTATAGTTTGTCTCAGTCAGAAATAGCAATTCTAAGTATATTTTTCTTCTCAAATTTAAATTTAAGTGGAAAAGTTGTTTTTCTTCTTTCCTAAATACCTGAGTCCAACTTCTTTTGTTATAGTAATACATTTTAAAACGCCAGATATTAATATGATTCTTTTATTACCTGTTAATTATTAGGTTTTTTTTCCTCTTCCTACTTCCTACCTTGTATAGAATATCTTACCTTTGTTTAAAGTTTAGCTACCCACTCGATAGGATGATACAGTATATCTTTTTTCTTTTATTCTCTGCTTGTTGGTTGATTGTAACATCATAGATTTTAGAGCTAGAAGGATGTTCAGTGTGATAAAGTCTTGATCTTTCCCCAACCGTTCTTTTACATATAGAGAGAGGAGAGTAGTGATTCATCTACTGAAATTTTATAATCAGGTCCTTTAACTCCACAGAGTTTTACCATGTGGCTCTCATGTTATCTCTATTCTCCACAATGGGAAGGGGAAGATTAAAATTAGGCTAATTAAAGTACATGATTAATCCAGAATTTAAGAAAAATAAAGCCAAATTAAGAGTTTAAAATGAGGTGACCTTGCTAGACAAGGATAAAGAGGGCTTTGAAGTCTCAATTTCATTTGTGCGATCTGTTAAGCTATTATCTCTTATCATGGGGAATTGAAATCTTGTTACCTTCTTTGTTTCCTTTCTAAGGTCTTGATATGTTTTTATCTTCACTCCTGACCTCTACCTGCTTAAATTTTCAAAGCCAATTGCATGTAGTGGTTTGTGGTGAGTTTGTTGCGTAAAACATTGTTGTCAGGAGCCAATGAGAGTGGGGTGATCAAACTGATGTTAAGTTTTGTTAGACCAGTTTTCTCGTCCATTGTCCAGTTC
Organism: Myrmecobius fasciatus; assembly: GCA_023553655.1. Taxonomy (NCBI): domain Eukaryota; kingdom Metazoa; phylum Chordata; class Mammalia; order Dasyuromorphia; family Myrmecobiidae; genus Myrmecobius; species Myrmecobius fasciatus. Next base: position 105,682 of record JAJPUD010006045.1, on the reverse strand, counting down.
TCTCCCCTACTATCAAGGTGACAGACTAAGAGAAAAGAAGACTGTATCCTGGCAACTATCCCCTATTTGACAGGAGATATGTAAAAGTGCTGCCCAGGTAAGGGAGTTGGAATGGGAACCAAAAGTCAGGAAAGGAGAGAAAGAAATTAGAAAGGGCTGTCCTAGATAACCACTGTGGGATGGTTGGGAAAGGGTGTACAAAAATAGATGATAGATTTTGTCCTCAAGGAGCCTACAGTCTAGTATATATAGTCTATCCACAGCATATTCAGTATACAGTACAGGTTCAAGGAACAGACTAAGAGAACTTTAGAAAAAGATTATTTCTAGTAGCTTATCTCACTTCTGTACCTAATAGAAGATTTTTAGTAATTGGGAATTAAGTCATTCGACATTTTTCAGAAATCAGCCCAAGAACTGTATCCTTATATTAGCTATTCCCAAGGAATATATAGTAAAAAAATGAGAATAAGGGAAAATTTCTTAGGTAGCTCTCAGTGGGATACAGCTAGAAAAAAAAGATATGTCCAAAAGATAAACTAAAGAGGTATTAAGGTATTAAGCTTGCTTTTAAAATTTCTCTTGGCTGGCTAGTTGCTGTTGGTATATAAAAATCTCAGTGTTTCATTTTTAAGTTATGTAGATAGAAAAAAATAATTGAAGTGCGAAGCCATTTATGCAGCATTAACTCTTTGTCCTAGTCTCTCCAGAGTTTCTTACTGGGAGGCTTTCAAGAGCAGCAAGCATATTATTGCTGACTCTTCTGCCAGAAGTTGTTACTCCAAGGGCCTGAAGAGCATATGTCCATGTACCTTTAGAGACCCACCCACGGCTCTGGAGTCAACATGCAGGGACTATGTCTGACAAAGAAGGAAATGGGCTCTTCAGGGCTTTTTTAAACCTCTGCTGGAAAGAGTAGTTCAAGTCAGACAGCAGCAGCATTGCATCTTTGTGAGTATGTCGAAACCCTGCACCAGGTAACCGTCCCTTGGCTGAGACTGACTACAAGAGAAAAGAAAGGAAGCTCTGAGAACATAATGAAGGCCATCGTCTCTGACAAGGAGGGAGCCGGCCCCTCCTATCTATGAAGGCCATCTCCTTCCCTCCTGTCTTTAGTGTAAGTTACCATCCAGTATTTTCTCCCTTTCTTAGAATGAAATACCTGAAAGAACTGTCAATACTGCCTGATCATTTAACCCTTGCAGTCTAATTTCTAACCTCAGTTCTGATCATGATCTCCCAAAGTTGGTAGCAATATCTCCCTGCCAAATTTGATGGTCTTTCCCCAGTCTTCAGCCTCTGCCTGTCTGTTACATTTGACCTTTCTGACCAGCCTCTTCTGTACATTCTTTTTCTCTGGCTGTTTGTGATCATACTTTCTGCTGGCTTTTGGATCATTTGCCCATATTCTTTTTTAACATACCGTATCACAGCCCATCACTGCAAGTGTTCTCCAAGGTTCTATCATTGGCCTCCTCTCTCCAATCTTTTCTCTTGACAACTTCCTTAGCTCCCAATTGCTAAACTGCCATTTGTATACAGATGACTCTTAAGATATATGTTTGCATGTATATGCATAATATGTGGGGTATAGCTGGGGTTGATCATCTAATGTAAATGCAGCTCAGCTTACACATGCATTGATATCTGCTCTGGATTTGATTCACTTTGTCTCTGATTTCTGTCTCTGTAGGAAACAGGAGGAGAATTTTGCCTGGGCACTAGCTCATATCCTTGCCTATCTTCTGAAGAAGCATCAAGCTAGAATTATTTCTGTCTAACACAAAAATTGAAGTTTAGAAATACAGTACTTTATGGCCCAGGATAAGCATCCTTTTCACTGCTCATTTTCAAAGGGAGGATAATACCTTACTATTGCTAGCTTAGCTCCCTCACTCTAAACACTGGTTACCCAAAAGATTATTACATATATTTAGTACACTTCTTTATTCAAAAAAAAATAAAGTTAAAAGAAATGAGTTTATATATAAATTATAATAGATCAGAGAATAGGTAAGAATAAAAGAATTCTTAGTCCAGGAACAAGATAAGAATTTAATTTAATCAAAGAGAAAATGGTTTCATCTGGGGTACAAGCTTTGGGAATTGAGGGACATGTGAAAGGACTGGTTTCCCCACATTTCTGTAGCTCTAGGGATCTTCTATCCACTGGTCCAAACTTCACATCTGTCTTTTCTCACCTCTCTTAAAATAATAGCTTGCATTTTTATAGCATTTTAAGGTTTACAAAGTATTTTACAAATATCTTATTTGGTCTTTACAGCAACCCTGGGAAGTAGGTAAAATTATGCTTTTATTATCCCCACTTTGCAGATGAGAAAACAGCAGATTAAGTGACTGTCCCAGTCTGAGGCTAGATTTGAACTCAGTTCTTCCTAACTCCAGGCCCAGTACATTTTCCACTGTACCACTTAGCTGCCTCTGTAGAGGTCCCATTTCCACGCAGAGAAGGACCAGTTTCACAGCTTAGCATTCTCTCAGATGTTCAGGGAATCATGTTTCTTCCTGTAAATAGCAGGTCTGTCTCTCAGGAAAACTTTAGGCTTAGGGTGAAGTATTTTTAAATGCACATGCACACAAACACATATGTGCATGTCTATGTCTCTGTACACACAGCCACATTCTCTTCCCCCGGGTTTCACTTCTGCATCACTAATTGCCTCTTGGACATTTCAAACTAGATATCTCAAAAATATCTCAAACTCTACACATCCCAAATTAAACTCATTATCTTCCCTTCAAACTCCTCTTCCAAACTTCCCTCTCTATGTCAAAGGCTTCACTATTCTCCTACTCTCCTACATTCATAATCTCAGCATCATCCTTGACTCCTTACCTTCCCTTACCCCACATAGTTAATAAGTTGTCAGATCTTCCAGTTGCTACATCTCCATGTCCCAGATCACCACTAACATTTTAGTTCAGACCCCCATCACTCCTCCCTTGGATCTTTTCCATTATCTCCTAATAGATTTCTTTTAACTCAAAGTTTTTCACCACTAGACCATCCAGCACAAAGCTGACAAAATGAATTTCCTCAAGTACAGGTTTGACTGACTCCTACTCACTCAACCCCAGTGGCTTCGTAATTACCTTTAAGATAAAATATACACTCTATTTAGCCCTTCATAGCCTGGCCCAACTTATTTTTCCAGCCTTATCAGACCTTTCTCTCCCACCTCTCCTTGGCCATCCAGCCAAACTGGCCTTCTTATTCCCCAAAGACACCGCCACCTGATCCCATGGGCCTAGAATGCACTTGCTCCTCACCTCTGCCTCATGGACTTTCTATCTGCCACTTATGGAGCCCAGCTAGCACCTTCTGCAGAAACCTTTGCTGATCCCTAGTACCCTCTCCCTGAAACTGTCCTGTGTTTAACTGCTTCGAAGAAAGAGAGATTGGAAATAGATCGGACAAGCATTAATTTATGAAGTGTGTATTAATATATGTACTTGGGGCTTCTCCCATTAGAAGACAAGCTCTTGGGAGTAGGGATTACTTCATTCTTTGTACAGTGCTTGTATCCCCAGCCCAACTGTCCTGGCACATAGTAGAAGCTTAATAAAGTTTGATGCCTTGGGGTATCTTTTTTTCTTCTCAGTACAGAGATAGGTTGGCTTCTGAATCACTTACATTTCCTCCCTTTGTGATGCCTCTCTAGGGCTGGTGAGTCTAAGGATCTAGATTATTGTTAGAGAACAGAGCAAAGTGGGAGGGATCTCTGTGAGACCCCAATCCTTAGCCTCCTTAAGAGAAGTAGCTCCTGGCTCCTCAGGGTTCCACCAGAAAATATAAAAGTTTGAGTGGGTTCCTTGAATGCTGGAATAATTTGTTCCTTAAAGTAATGAGAGGGAGGGAAAAAGATTCTATTGGATGCAGTAGAAAAAAATACGAGATTTGGAGTCAGACAACCAGGGCTCCATTTCGAGGAGTTTCTTTGGATCCCCATTTCCTCATGGGTAAAACAAGAAAAGGCAGATGAACTCAAAAAGTCTTTTTTTCGGCTCTTAACTCTGTGGTCCTATGATGGAAAGTTTCCATCCTTTAATGCTTTTTCTGAGGAAGGGAACAGGGTGAGGAATAGCCAAGACTTTATAACTATACCATCAATGCAGGGCTGATCAAGGATTTTTTGGGTTGGTGGGTTGGTTTTTCCCCCACAGTGGAACTTTCTGAGTGAAGAGTTTAATTAGATCACCATTTTTAATAGGCCTTAATTATTAAATGTAATTTATAAATTATTATAAATATCACCAGCCAAATTATTTAAAAATATTGAAAGGGGTAAATCCCAGGACCCTCTGGCTCATCACTATTGACTTGCTCCCTGACTTGGGTCCCTTCCAGACCAATGATTCCCTGCTGGTCACTGCTACAAACCCTCCAAAAGAGTCAGAGGTGCCTAGGACTCTGGGAATGTGGCTCTGCTTCCCTACAGTGCAAATGCCCTCTAGGCAGAGCGCTCGGTTAGAAGCAGATATAAATAATCCTGAGCCCAGGCACAGCTATTTCTGTCCTTAGAATGAGGGCCTTCAGCCTCTGCCTGGGCTGGAAGTAGGTAGGGGGCGGGGTGGGGGTGGGACGGGACAGCTGGAGCACTAAGCCCAGGGGAAGCCAGGAAGAACAGATTGTTAATGATGGGGAGGAGAGTGCTGAGGCAGCAACGAGAGGGGAGGGGCTTCCCTCCTGGGGGGGGGGGGAGGGGAGGAAGGGGGGGAATTTGTTCAGGGAAACCTAAATCTGAATGCTTATCTGTTTAGGGATATGAAGAAAGGCCCTGTTTCTTTACAGTGTTTGGGTTTGGAAAACACCCCTAGCTCTAATAGCATTGGGACCCTGGAGCCTTAAGGGACGTCTGGTTCTACCCTTTGCATCCATGCCTAATTTTCCCTTACCTAATTCCTGTGCCTACTGGCATTGTCTTGAGTACTTGAAGTGGGAATGAGATAGGGTGGGAGGGAAGCATAGACTACAACTCACTGTGCCCAGAAGGTAATCTGCTCCATTTCTGGAAACCCCTATTTTTTATATTTGGTCAAAATCCAGTATAGTTTCCCCCGTTCTTACTCTGACCTCTGCAGCCATAAGGAAAAAATCTGACGCCCTCTTGTGCACGATGGCCCTTCAGATACCCAGACAACCATCACAAGTTCCTCTGTCCTCCAAGTCCTAGCATCCCGAGGCCAGCCATTCTTGATTCTTGTAGCCATTCCATGCAGGGCATAGATATGAATCTCTTCAACACTCTCATTCCTAGCTTAACATAAAGGGCCCTTAAACTTAATATCATAATCACCACCATCACCATCATCTATTTTATTTTTTATTAGTGTCCTAGCTATGCCGTCAGCCAAATCATTGATTAAATTTTGAACAAGACAAAACCAAGGAGACTGGCATACTACTAGAGACTAGCAAGACCATCTCCCTTGAAGCAAAACTCAGGGACACCACTGAAAATGTCAAGGCAAAGATAAGGAACAATTGATCTCTGCCAGAAAGCCACTGGGAAATAATTATATCCTGGGGCCTCTTCACTTAGTTCTTTGCCTTAGGGTTGAGATGCAGATCGTTAACCTTTCTGGTAAGACTTGAAGTGGAACCCAGTAACACCATTGAGAATATCAAGGCCAAAATTGGAGACAAGGAAAGCAGTCCCATAGGCAAACAATTGATCTTTTCTGGGAAGCAGCTAGAAGCTGATTGCAACCTGTTTGATCACCCTCTCCAGATAGAATCCACCCCTGCATGTGGATGAAGCATAGCTGGGTGGTCCCTTTTGGAAATACTGCTCTGGGCAGGCAGTCCCCACTGGTCAGGAAAGCAGGGTCTCAGCAGAGAGGTATCTCCAAGGTTGCCTTATTTGATGGACAAGAAAAAATCGTTTTGAAGATTAGATTAGAAGCATGGAGATTGCAGAGAAACTGAAGCAATACCTGCCTTGGAGGAGCTTGCATTTGATTGGGGAATAGATTTCAGGAGAGTTAGGCTATTTCAAGAGTCCATGGGAATAGTTAGTCACAAAAATAGAAAGTTGGACATAGATGTGAGAAGCATTGTGGAGGAAGAATCAGCTTAGAAATATTCATCTAAAGAAGTCAAATGGTTCTAACAGCTATAACTGAACTTTCTAAAATACTGTATAAACCTTGTTCTTTAAAAACGGTGATGGTATAAGCAGTTACTGGAGTCTCAAACTTGTAAAGAGGAGACCTGGATTTGATTTTTCTCTTCCCCTGCCTTTTAGCCATGGTTCCTCCTCTCTATGGGCCTCAGCTTAGTTTCTCCATCTGTCAGGTGGCTGTGGGTCTTGATTTGAAAGCCCTTAGAGATTTCTTGAAAGGACTAGCATTGTACCACAATACAAAGACTATTATGTCACAGTGGTATAAAAACATGACAAAGAATGTATACCAGGAATAATAAGCACACTTATTTCAGAAGCACATTGATTTAAGCCACAATAGCTCTTTGGAACAGGAATTGAGAATTATAAAAGCCTAAGCAATCAACTCCTGTTGAGATAGATGTGGGCATGGCAGAGTAGGAAAGAAAAGCTCATGCCAGGCTATTATTAAAAAATAATTTGGTCTGTGCTAGCAGGAAGGTTTGTATCCTGAGTATTCTCAGTTCTGTAAGTCTGTCTTGTCATTAAAAGTCCAGCATTTCCTCTGTTCTGGATTAGTTTGCCACCCCTTTTACAACCCCATTTTAAGAGACAAGAAGCTGATTAATAATCAGTATAATAGCTCACTCCATTCTTCTACTTTCCATATGATTAATGTGATATTTTCCATATAATTAAGATGCAGTCTTTACCTTATCTCATAGGTCATCTAGTTCAAAGTTTCTTAATCCATATTCTGCAAATTTTGATTTATTCATATTTTGATAGATATAATTGGGTTTCCTTAGCAATCCTATATATTTCATTTTATACATTTAAAAAACATTAATATGAGAAGAGATCCGTAAGTTCCATCAGACTGCTAAAAAGGGTCCATGATGCAAAAAAGGTTATGATCCCTTGCTCTAATCAATACTCGTGCCTCTAGATGTCACCATAGTGAAACTATATACATGGATACCTAAGGCCTATGAAAAATAAAAATTCCCCATCACTACTGATTTTGGGTTGGAAATTTATAGAACTGGAAGAGACCCACATGATTATGTAGCCTAATTACTTACTTTACAGAGAAGTAAACTGAGAATAACAGAGACAAAATTACTTAGAAAATGTCATACAGCATTAGGGAAAGACAGGAATCAGAGAAATTAGGTTTCCTGATTCAGAATTCAATTATTTTCCATTACACCACAGTTTGCCATATGTGCTACAAGTATAATAGCTTGTTTTCCCCACATATGACACTTAGATCACTGCAAAAGTGGCAGCTGTTTAAACTGGCACATTGGCTCCCTTCCTTAAGCCTATAGGATAATAGCATGTCATTGTATTAATTATCTATTGAGGGAATATAATATATGAACCAGTCACCACCTCAATTATCTCTCCCAGATTTCTAATGTTAATCTTCTAAAGACTTGAGTATTTTCGCTAATCACTGACCCTACAAACACCTAGGTAGCCTTCACACTCTATATTGTTGACTTCAAGCTTTAGAAGTAACCAATAAAAACCCACATTTGACCATATTTAGAATTTGGGTAGGGGATGATATGGGATATTGTTCAAAATATAAAGGGGGAAAAAAGAAATCTTCACCTCAAAAACTTCTATGCCATATCTAGATTCTCCTCTCTCTCGGATCATTACTTTCCCAACGTCAAAGTACTCAGAAATTCAACACACTGTCACTATAATTTATTGGTCATAGTGAAAAAAGAAGTTAAAAGTTTAAGCATAAATAAACATCATACATAAAAGAACCATCAAATTCTAGTTCTTTTCCCAAACCTTTTCTTTGGTGAACTCTGAATTCTGTGTTTTTGAAGAAGATTCACAAATTTCATACATCAACAAATCATGGAAAAGCAATAATTATCCCTTCTATATAATGATTTTCCCATTGTGGTTTTGATATATCATGAGTTGACATAAGAAATTAAATGGGAATTTTTCAGAAGTTTTGCAAAAACTGCAGATGACACAGAAAAAGTTTAGAAACTCAGAAATGCATAAAATATGCATAGTATATTTACTTAGCATTGACCTACATATCACCTAACACCAAATACTTAACTCAAATTTTACAATAAGGTACTATAAATACCCCATAAAAGAAAAAGAAAATTCCGATTTCTCTGCTATGAAGAGAGAGCCAAAAAATTTTACAGATTTTCCGGATCACACGGGCACAACAACCCTAACCCTATGATGTGAAAAGGATAACTATAATTAGAAGAAAATATGCATTAAGATCCCTAATTTCAGATCAGGGATTCTACCAAAAGAAAGAAGAGGAAGAGCAGTGAGAGAAAAGTCTTCCTGGTTTCAATCAATAACCAGCAGAATTCTCAATAGTTTCCATTTGAGGAATATAGAGTTCTTAGTCTCTGGTCCTCATCTGTGCTTTAGAAATTGGGTTACTTCCATAGACTGGTTTTTGAGAATTTCATTCCCTGGTTGATTGATAGGTTAAGGCTAAGGCAGCATTGGCTCCACCCACAGAACTATTTACATCAGTCTATCTCAGGGAAGCTTAACAATTTCAGGACAATGGCAAATGCCAGTCAACCCACACACCGAAGCAAGAAGTCTGAAGACCAAGGGCAAGAAGAGGACTCCAGGTTTGCTTTCCCATGTATAGCTCTGTTCTATCATGCTGACACCTGCCCTGCCCATTATGAGGAAATACTTCCCTGAGGGCAAATTTATCCTTCCCTCTCTTCCCCAAAATGATCCATCATCTTAAGGCCAAGAGGTTAAATAATGATTCAAAAATAAAAAGGTAAAGCATGGACCCAAATATAGAAATAGCATCTAATTATCCATCCACCTGCTCAAAATCAAGTCCCATGATTATAAATCTCCCAAAAGGCAGGAATTATATAAAGATATTTTGTATACTTAGTACAGTGAAATCAATATTTACTTATCAATTCCTATTTTTGCTTGGTCCTCTGGTCAAATCTCCCATTCCTTTGCTGTATTCTTGCCTTAGATCACCACATCAGGGTGATATAGAAGACCCTTAAGGAGCTTCTGATATATATTTCAAACCATAGTTTCTAGTGTTTGAATAAATTTGTGTTGGGACAGGGAATACAATTGAGCCAATAGCCTACATCCCAAAGAAATAAAAAAAAAAGTACTCATGTACACAAAATTTTTATAGCAGTTTTTTTGTTGTTGTTGTTTTGTTTTGTTTTTGTAGTGGCAGAGAACTGGGAACTAAGCCCATCAATTAGAATGGTTACACAAATGATAATATATATTTATTGAAGTGGGAAAAATGATGGAAGAATGGATTCAGGAAAATCTGGGAAGACTTGCATGAACTGATGCAGAAGAAAGTGGACACAACAAGGAGAAAAATTTATACAATGATAACAGCATTATAAAGAAAAATAATTTTGTGAATTTTGACTAATACAATGATAGATCATGATTCTAGAGGGCTGATGACATGCTGCCCACTTCCTAAAAAGGTTATGAACTCAAGTTCCAGAGTAAGACATTCATTTATGGGAATTTAGTTTGGTTAATCATGGTTACTTAACACAAGTATTTTTCCCCCTATGGGGAGAGAAAGAAAATAAACACTTGGATTTTAAAAATTAATTTAAAATAAACCCAAATAATGAACCAAAAGCAATTCTGTGAATTTTTGGACCACCTGAAAGCTATGTTCAAAGAAAAGTCGATATAGCTCAAAAAATTATCAAGAAAAATTGTCCTAAGCCCTTTTTGCAGTGGCAAGAAACTGGAAACTGAGTGGATGCCCATCAATTGGAGAATGACTGATCAAGTTATGGTATATGATTGCTATAGAATATTATTATTTTATAAGAAGCAATCACCAGGATGATTTCAGAGAGGACTTCCATGAACTGATGATGAGTGAAATGAGCAGAACCAAGAGATCATTATATATAATGCAATAGTAAGATTATATGATGATCAATTCTGATGGACAAAGCTCTTTTCAACAGTGAGGTGATTCAGAATAGTTCCATTGGTCTTGTGATGAAGAGAGTCATCTGCACCCAGAGAGAGGACTGGGAACTGAATGTGGATCACAATATAGTATCTTCATTCTTTTTGTTGTTTGCTTGCATTTTGTTTTCGTTCTTATTTTTTTTCCTTTTTGATCTGATTTTTCTTATGCAGCATATTTGAAGAAATATGTAGAGAGGAATTGCACATGTTTAACATATATTGGATTGCTTGCCTACTGGAAAAGGGATGGGGGGAAGAGAGGGGAAAAATTAGAACAGGGTTTTATGGAGTGAATGTCGAAAATTATCCATGTATATATTTTGAAAATAAAAAATTTTTTAAAAGAAAAATTGGCCTAATATCTTAGATCCAGAGTATAAAATAGAAATTGAAAGAGATCACAAAATCACTTCCTGAAAGATATCTTAAAATGAAAACTCCCAAGATTATTAGAACCAAATTCCAGAGCTCCCAGGTCAAAGAGAAAGTACTTCAAGCAGGCACAAGGAAATATTGTGGAACCACAGGATCACACAAGATTTATCAGCTTCCACGTAAAGGGCTTGGAATATGAGATTCCAGAAGACAAAAGAATTTAGGATTACAACCAAGAATAACTTACCTAGCAAAATTGAGCATAATCCTTCAGGCACAAAACAATGATATTTAATGAAAAAGAGAACTTTCAAGTATTCCTGATGAAAAGACCAGAGCTGAATAGAAAATTTTGACATTTAAACAGAAGACCTAAGAGAAGCAAAAAATGTAAACATGAAAGAATAGTCATAACTATCTCAATAAAGTAAAACTGTTTATATCACTATACGAGAAAATAATACATGTAACTCTTAAGAACTTTATAATTATTAGGGCAGTTAAAATGAGTTTACGTAGAAGGCATGAATGTGAGTCCATTATCCACTGAGCTCTGGTATGGAATAGTCTTACATTATTCAAATATCCTTTCCTTTGTATTTGAAGGTCTTTCTCTAATAATGGTTTACAGAACTTTTTTCTGAATTAGATTGGTGAGGGTTGTTTGGAAGTTTTTTATATTTTTTTCTAATTATACATAAAAACAATTTATAACATTCATTTTTAAAAAGTTTCAGTTCCAAATTCTGTCCCTCTTTCCCTTGCCTCTCCTATTCCTGAAAAGGCAAGCAATTTGATATCTGAATTAAATTACTAAATTTAACCTTTACATGTGTTGGAGTTTCCAGTCTTGGTTTGTGGTTTTTTTGTTTGTTTGTTTTTATGTGAATTCTTTCAGGTAGAATTTCATTTTCTGTGTTTAGAAGTTATGGGCAATTCTTCTCTATTCTTTCCTTCATTATGTTAAGGTTTTTTTGTCTTGTCATAGACTTCTGGGAGACTTATGATCGATCCTTAGGTGTTGATTCTGTGTATCCTACATGTGAGTTCAGTATGTTTTACTTGTATAGTGAGCATATTTTCTTTTAATGTTCTTGTTTCTTCTCTTATTCCAGGTTGTCCTTCCTAAACACTTCTGTTTTTTTACATTCCTAATCTATTGTTCTCTTTTTTGTTTCTTTGATGGAGCTTACAGATACACGTTTTTCTATCTTGCTGGCTACTTTTGCTGCGCAAAATATAAATTCTGCTTTCACATTTCTCATTTCTGTTTTAAACCATTCAGAAAAAGCATGTTATGGCTCCATCTTCTCCTCAAATTCCACAGGGTTTTCTTTCTCATTATGTATTGGATCACTTTCCTTTATTCTGAAGTACTTATTCATAGATGCCTGACCTTGTTTTCTAGATATAAAGATCAAATTTCCTTCTATTGTTACTGTTTTTCCTGTTAATTTACCTGTTTAATTGCAAGGTTTTTGAGATTTTCTTCCCAAAATCTTTTGTATTTTCAGTTCTCCCCCCTCCCCTTTTTTTCTTTATCATGCACTTCCTGATAAGATTTCAAAGTGTCTCAGCCCCCTCCCACACTGAGCAATTCAAAGTTCAGTAGCCTGGATCTCTGCCCCAAATGATTTTTGAAGGGTCAAAACTGGCCTTGGCTAGATGCTATCTATGCTCTTTCCCTCAAACTTGGAGGCTGCACAGCCCCCCACATACATACATGTCCTGATGACCTGTCCCACTCACTGTGTTTCTCAGTTCATTAGCCCAGCACTTTCAGAGACCGTTTATCTTGGCACCAGAACCAGTTTTACAATGCTGGTGGTTCTGAGCTGCAGTCCCACCAGGCTTTTTGCTCCTGAACGACTGGATTGTTGAGCTCCAAACAAATGTCCTCAGTCTGGAGCTGGGGTCTCTACAACACCAGAAAGAGGGAGGGGGAACCAGGATGCAGGGGGTGGCTAGCGGGGTTTGATGTAAACCTTTGCCATGCCCTTGGGTCTAATAATGAAATCTTTCTCCCAACAGTGTAGAGGTAGGTGCTAAGTGAGTTCAGTCAGTGAGCAACAGGATCAGAGGTTTTTGTTTAAATTTTTTGGGGGGTGAGGGATGTTTAACCTTCTTTTGGATTCTGGGTATCCTAGACCATAGAAATTGATGAAGCTATTTTATTTTTGAAACCTAATTTGTGTTTTGGAGGGATTTGGGCAGTTGTGGGAAATCAGAGAAAGCATCTACTTTGACATCTTGTTGCTCATATTACCTAGAAATCCTTTACACAAACAGTTCAGAGGCTTTAATTTTTTCTAGGTTTTCAAACAATAGTACCAGTTTTTCTTGTAATCCTTCACTCTGCTATTCACCTAACCAGTCTTAGTTCCTTTTTTCTTTTTTTTTTAAATAGACTTTTTCAAGGGTATTTTATTTTTGCAAATACATGTAAAGATAGTTTTCAACATCCATTTTTTTTATTAAAGCTTTTTATTTGTATAACATATGTATGGGTAGTTCCCCAACATTGATCTTTACAAAGCTTTCCATTACAAATTTTACCCCCAGCCCCCTCCCCTCCCCTAGATGGCAGGAAGTCCACTACATGCTAATAATATTGAAATGCTTGAGAAGTTATGCAAGAAAAATCCTATCTACAAGAAAAAAAAAAGAATCAGAGAAAGGCAACACAATGCAAACAAATGTCACTAGAGATCATGAAAATGTTAGGTTGTGGTCCATATTTCATTTCCCTCTTTCTGGGTGTATATGGTTTTCTTCAGTGAACAATTGGAACTGGTTTGAGACAGTTCTTTGTTGCAGAGAGCCATGTCCGTCAGAATTGATCATCATGTAATACTGTTGTTGCTGTGTATGATGATCTCCTGGTTCTGCTCGTTTCACTCAGCATCAGTTCATGCAAGTCCCTCCAGGCCTCTCTGAAACCGTCCTGCTGGTCGTTTCTTACAGAGCAATAATATTCCATAACATTCATATACCATAATTTATTCAGCCACTCTCCAATTGATGGGCATCCCTTCAGTTTCCAGTTTCTAGCCACCACAAAAAGGGCCTCCACAAACATTCTTGCACATGTGGGGCCCTTTCCCTCCTCTAAGATCTCTTTGGGATATAGGCCCAGTAGAAACACTGCTGGGTCAAAGGGTATGCACAGTTTGACAACTTTTTGGGCATAGCTCCAAATTGCTCTCCAGAATGGTTGGATCCGTTCACAGTTCCACCAACAATGTATTAGTGTCCCAGCCCTCCCACATCCCCTCCAACATTCATCGTTATCTTTTCCTGTCATTTTCGCCAATCTGACAGGTGTGTAGTGGTATCTCAGAGTTGTCTTAATTTGCATTTCTCTGATCAATAGTGATTTGGAGCAACTTTTCATATGACTAGAGATGGTTTTAATTTCATCATCTGAAAATTGTCTGTTCATATCCCTTGACCACTTATCTATTGAAGAGTGGCTTGAATTCTTATATATATGAGACAATTCTCTATAAATTTTAGAAATGAGGCTTTTATCAGAACCATTAAATGTAAAGATGATTTCCCAATTTGTACATCCATTTTTTTTAAAACTTTGTTAAACAGATTTTTAATTAATATTTTTTATTTTCATATCCCCTAAATTTCTCTTTGTAACTTCCTCCTCATCCTTCCCAATGAACCACTCTTCATGGCAAAAACAATTTTAAGAAAATAAAAATTCAGCACAACCAGTCAACACATCTAATAAGAATCTGATGCTAATATGCAATATTCCATTCGCATAGATTTTAACTCCTGCAAAAGAGTGGGGAGAGATGTAGCCTTTATAACATTCAGTTTTGATTATTGTGAGGTTTTTCTTCTTTCCATCTACATTATTGTAATCATTCTCTATATTATTTTCCTGGCTCTGCTTACTGTACTTTACATCAGCTTCTGTAAGTTTTTCTATGCTTCTCTAAAATCATTATGTTTATTATTTCTTATAACAATAACATTATATTACATTCATGCACCATAACTTGTTTATTTTTTTATTAAAAGCTTTTTATTTAAAAAACATGAGTGATTTTTCTACATTGACCTTTGCAAAAACTTTTTTTTTGTTCCAAGCTTTTCCCCTCCTTCCCCCCACCCCCACCCCTAGATGACAGGTAATCTAATACATGCTAAATATGATAAATTATACGACAAATCCAATATATGTATACATATCTATACAGTTATCTTACTGCACAAGAAACATCGGATCTAGAAAGAGAAGAAGAAAAAAAACAACCTAAGAAGGAAAACAAAATGCATGGAAATATTCACAGAAAGCGTTAAAATGCTGTGTTGTGGTTCACACTCAGTTCCCTCAGGCTCTCTATGGATGTATATGACTATCTTCATCACTGAACAATAGGAACTGGTTTGAGTCACATCATTGTTGAAGAGAACGATGTCCATCAGAATTGATCATCATATAGTCTTGTTGCTGTGTATAATGTTCTGGTTCTGCTGATTTCACTCAGCATCAGTTCATGCAAGTCTCTCTGAGCCTCTCTGAAATCATCCTGCTGGTCATTTCTTACTGAACCATAACTTGTTTAACCATTCCCCAATTGATGGGCATTTACTTTGTTTCCAGTTCTTTGCTACTATAAACGGGGTTATTATACATATTTTGGTGTTTATGCAGGCTTTCTTTTTTCAATGATTCACCTGCAAAATAAGCCTAATGGTGGACTCTCTAGGTAAAAGTGTATGGATATTTAGTAATTTCATTTATATAATTCCAAATTCCTTTTAAAGGGTGATGGTACCCATCAATAACTCTGCTAACTGCAAAAATGTGCCTCTCTTCCCATAGTCTCTCCAATAATGAATAGTTCTATCTTTTGTTATTTTTGCCAATTTTCTGGGTATGAGATAAAATTTCAGAACTGTTTTGGTTTTCATTTCTCTTATTAATGATTTGGAATATTCTTTCATATGGTTACTAATACTTTGCAACTTTTCTTTGTATCTTTTGACCACTTTTTCCTGGGAAATGGTTTTTGGTCTTATATATTTGCAGCTTGATTCTTAACTAAGCTGGGTGGGGGAGATCTGTGCTGCTTGCTGTCTGCCAACCATCATTCTAGATTGATGAAGAAAATGCTACATGGCTTTTTAATGGGTGGGATTAATGCCAGATCTTTGGAGAAGAGGGATATTTTTCAGTCCTCTTTTGAGGACATGTGCAATTCCACACACTCTTTGAGGAAAGACACAGGGAGAAAGACAAAAGATTTTGGGAAATGGTGACCAATAAAAGAGCTGTTTCAACAAGTTCCTGATATCAACTTCCCTCCCTTAGAGATTCCAGGGATTTTTCCCTGAGATAAAATTGAGACCTCTCTTTTGCTTGAGTGAGATTTCAGCTCACTTTCATTTAAAGAACTCATATTCTTTATTTGTTTAGCCATTTCAGGACATGTTAAGTTGCCATATTGAACTTTCAGTTACTTTATACATTCTGTACAGTCTGTATTTCTTGGCATATTGCATTCTGCAAAACTTTGTTATCCTTCAATATGTGGTTTACTCTACTATTATTTATAATACTCTTTTGGGTATTTTTAGTGGGAAGGAGTTAAGCCTGCAGGTACAAACTTTGGGATACCTCATCTTAAGAGATAATGGTCAGAACACCTAATAGCCTATACCAAGAAAAAGTCGAAATGGGTTCATGATTTAGACATAAAGGGTGATTCTATAAGCAAATTAGGAAACCAAGAGATAGTCTACCTCTCAGATCTGTGCAGAAGGAGGGAATTTATGCCAAAAAAAGAACTAGAGAACATTATAAAAGGCAAAATGGAAAATTTTGATTATATTAAATTAAAAAGTTTTTGTACAAACAAAACCAATGCATCCAAGATTAGAAGGGAAGCAGAAAACTGAGAAAAAAATTACATCTAAGGGCTCTGATAAAGGCCTCATTTCTAAAACATATATTTGACTCAAACTTGTAAGAATACAAGCCATTCTCCAATTGATAAATGGTCAAAGGATATGAAAAGATAAATTTCAAATAAAATTAAAGCCATTTCTAGTCATATGAAAAAATGCTCTAAATCACTATTGATTAGAAAAATGCAAATTAAAATAACTCACTACACACCTCTCAGATTAGCTAAGATAGCAGGAAAAGATAATGATAAATGTTGGAGGGAATGTGGGAAAACTGGGACACTAATGCATTTTTGGTGGAGTTGTTTGGTGGAACTGATCCAACAACTCTATAGAGTAATTTGGAGCTATGTCCAAAGGGCTATCAAACTGTGCATACCCTTTGATCCAGCAGTGTCTCTACTGGGCCTATATCCCAAAGAGATCATAAAAAAAGGAAAAGGACTCACATGTGCAAAAATATTTGTAGCAATCCTTTTTATAGTAACAAGGAATTGGAAACTGAGTAGATGCCCATCAGTTGAGGAATTGCTAAATAAGTTATGTTGTATTAATGTAATGAAATATTATTGTTATATAAGAAATAATAGCAGGATGATTTCAGAGAGACCTTGAGAGTCTTATATGAACTGATGCTAAGTGAAGTGAGTAGAAACAAAAAAACCAGCAACAACAAGATTATGTGATGATCAATTGTGATGGACTTAGTTTTTTTCAACAATGATTTTCAACGAGTGATTCAGGCCAGTTCCAATAACTTGTAATGGAGAAAGCCATCTGCATCCAGAAAGAGGAATATGGAGACTGAATATGAATCACAGCATAGTATTTTAGCCTTTATTGTTTGTTTGCTTGTGTTTTTTTCTCATTTTTTTCCCTTTTTGATCTGATTTTTCTTGTGTAGCATAATAAATGTGGAAATATGTTTAGAAGAATTGTACATGTTTAACCTGTATTGTATTACTTTCTGTCTAGGGGAATGATGGGAAGAAGGGAGGGAGAAAAATTGGAAACACAAGGTTTTGCAAGGGTCCATCTTGGAAACTATTTTTGCATGTATTTTGAAAATAAAGTTAACAAAAAAAATTAAAGGAAAACAAAGAGAGAGAATGGTCAGGAAAATGGCTTGAACTAAAAATGTATCCCCTAAACCAGAAATATTGAGGTTAGGGGTAGTTAGATATTCTAGTTCAGTATTCTCTGGGTAGTTAGATATAATTCTAGTTCAGTATTCTCTCTCAGAAGAGAAGAGAGAGAATAACCTCACCATCCCTTCTCTTCCTCTTTAGGAAGAAATCAAAGTCTTTTTTTGGATGGGCAAAATTACAAAGATATCTATTAGCATATATCATAGTTATTGATATAGATCATAGAGATATCATATATCTATCAGAAATATCAATGTGACCCCATTACAAAAATATCTGTGTGAACCCTGTGAGCCACATTTAAACAGCCCACATGAATATATGCAATATGTACAGCACACACTTTATATATTTGCTATTTGTCTTAGCAAGTCTATATCTTATCTATATTTTAAATATCAAATTTTTATGAGAAACATTTGATACAAAGTTTTTTTCCCTGTTGACCCCTCACTCTCTTATCCTGCATGAGTTAATCTTATCTGCACAAAATTTTCTATTTTATCTTTTGTAATTAACTCTATTCCTTATTTGATTATCAGTTCATCCCTTGTCTATAGCTCCCTATCTGTGAAAGGCATATTATCTGATTCTTTCCTAAACTTTTTATGGTATGGTCTTTAATATTCAGGTCATATATCTGTTTTGTATTCAATGTGACATATGGTGCAAGATGTTGGTCTAAGCCTAATTTTTTTTGCCAAATTTCTTTCCAATTTTCCACCAGTTGTTTTCAAAGAGGGAATAATTTTCTTGGTAATTTATGTTTTCAAGTTTATCAAACATTGGCAATCATCAACACTAGTTAGTACTGGAGAATGGTGAATCAGTGGAATAGATTAGGCACAGAAGATACAATAATCAATGATTATAGTAATCTACTGTTTGATAAACCCAAAGACTCCAGCTTCTGTGATAAGAAATCATTATTTTGACAAAAGCTACTGAGGAAACTGGAAAATAATGTTGACTTTTTTCTGGTCACATTTTTAAGGCAGATATTTTCTCCTAGTAGGACCATTATGATGTTAGAAATTATTCTGATATTTGACATTAAGACAAAATTTTGGCAAAATAAATAGGCCTTTATTTTGGGGGGGCTTATTATCTTTTTTAAGTTTTGTCTCAATTGCCATATTAGAACATGTTACAAGCTTTGTTCAAGATGAAGGAAAGAGGAATAGGTGAGAAGTTTGGAATCATATAAGGGGCGAAGCCTGGTCGTGAGGTCATTGGCAATTCTAAGCAAGAAAATCTACTTCCATTATGGTTGTTTTTACCTTTCGTGATCTAATTTGCCCCAAAACTTAATGAAGGGGCAAGAAAACTTGGAGTCACTTTGTAGCTATGGATAGCCACTGTGAACAGTTCTGTTCATAGAATAAACAGAACTAAAGATTTCAAGAGTGGAGGTCCAGAGTGAATCCCAGTTCAACTTGAGAGTAAATGCTTTGAAAGCAGAAATGAAATAACATTTCTAGTATTCTTTAGTGGGAAGGGTTTCTCTTAATGTCAAGATGGCCTTTTGACGGAGAAAAGAATACTACATTTAATATCAACAATATTAAAATTAATTTTTCATTCATTCTTCCCTCTGATATGCTCAAAGACACTGTCTTCTCAGTGAATCACTGACTGATATAACAAATACTTAATATGATGGAAATAGTGTGATGGGAAAGGGGAAAGCAATTGATGGATATCTTAACAGGAGCCATTGAGAGCAGTCTCCTTTGGCAAGTAGGACTTACAAAGAATAAGATGTGTATGGGAAAAGTAAAAGTAAATGAGCCCACTTCCATTGTCCATTTCATCAGTTCATTATATCTCAGGGCTCAGTCATCTCATGCAGCTGCCTGATTTCTGAGACCATCTCCTCTCCTGAAGTCATTTGGCCTTTCAGAAATCTCTTCTAAGCATTCTGGAAGACATCTAGTAGACATCTTTTTTTTCTGATAAAATTTCTTGCAAAATAAAGCATAATACAATTTAATGCAACAGTTACTTCAATTTTGTTTTGCTAGTAATCGAGTCATTTGGTAATCTCCAGCTCAAACCTCAGAATTTCACTCAATTTTTTTAGAACTCTAATCCCAGTTACAATTGCATTAACTTGATTGATTCTGGTTAATTAATTCTAATCAATTAATTTCCCAACCCCTTAGGGGGAGTACACCCTGATGAATATACAAGTATGAGTATATAAGAACTCAAAAAGACAACTAGGTAGCCAATAAAACATCCTCTTTACTATAAGTAAACTGGAAGTTCGCAGTTTCTTAAATTCCAGTACTTTGAAATATTGCTTTCAAACATTTTCTTTTTCTTTAACAATTCAGCTCATATTGTAGCAACATCTAGATTAGAAAAGAAGCTGCATTTCTAACACCATATCTGCATAATATCAAAAACATTATGGATTTAAAACATGAAACAAAACCCACTTGTTAGATTACTTCAATTCAGCCAAATGCATCTCTAAATGACTTGCACAGAAAATCATTCTGAATAAATTCAAGTGGAACATACTTCCTAAACATAAACTGATTTAAAAACTTTCTCTACAATTTGGAGCTATGCTCAAAAAGTTATCAAACAGTGCATACCCTTTGACCCAGCAGTGTTTCTACTGGGCCTATATCCCAAAGAGATTTTAAAGGAGGGAAAGGGACCCACATGTGCAAAAATGTTTGTGGCAGCCCTTTTTGTAGTGGCAAGAAACTGGAAATTAAAAAGATGCCCATCAATTGGAGAATGGCTGAATAAATTATGGTATATGAATGTTATGGAATATTATTGCTCTGTAAGAAATGACCAACAGGAGGATTTCAGAGAAGATTGGAGAGACTTGCATGAACTGATGCTGAGTGAAATCAGCAGAACCAGGAGAACATTATACACAGCAACAAGATTATACGATGATCAATTTTGATGGACATGGTTCTCTTCAACAATGATGTGATTCAAACCAGTTGTGCTGCGATGAAGATAGTCATATACATCCAGAGAGAGGCCTGTGGGAACTGAGAGTGAACCACAACACAGCATTTTAACGCTTTCTGTGAATATTTCCATGCATTCTGTTTTCCTTCTTAGGTTGTTTTTTCCTTCTTCTCTTTCTAGATCTGATGTTTCTTGTGCAGTAAGATAACTGTATAGATATGTATACATGTATTGTATTTGTCATATAATTTATCCTATTTAGCATGTATTAGATTACCTGTCATCTAGGGGTGGGGGGAAGGAGGGGAAAAGCTTGGGAAAAAAAAGTTTTTTTTGCAAAGGTCAATGTTGAAAGGTCACTCATATGTTTTGTAAATAAAAAGCTTTATAAAAAAAGTATAATAAATTTCAATGGTGAGAAACTTTTAAAAAAAAAAGTTTCTCTAACTAGGTGTGCCTATAGCTCTCTTTACCTCTGCAGCTCTCAGGTTTAAGCATTAGAGAGCTTCTACCATGACCACCAGAGAGAGTTGAAACACACTTATAACCATGTCAAGCATCTTATCAAATAAAACAAGTCTTTTTTTCCTTTTCCCCATTATATTAATCTGAATGAAATAAAATGTTCAACAAAGATAACAGCCTTAAGACCAAAGTTATATTTAATAGCATCTTAATTGTAAGAGAATTTATTTTTCTGTCTACATTGGTATTATAAAGTTTTACAACATAGATGTTTAATTTTACATTAACAATACTAAATATGCATATATGTGTGTATACATATATATGCAGCTTTACTAATTCAAATTCACACCTGTTATTATTATTAGGTAACTTATTTAAAATGTGCTGAGCTAAGTACTTTAAGACTAAATGATCAATTTTTGAAGGAAGCATAAAATCTCTGAGGACTTAAGTTAGGTGCTGACAGGTTGTGGCCTATTTTCTGCAGGCAGAAATCTTTAAGTTTTCATAGAGGGATTTAATTAAGTAATTCTCAGTTTATACAAAACAAGGAAACATAGTCAAGATCACAATAACCAACATTTGTTAGTGGCTGATGGGCACCAAATGGACCTGAGGCTAAATACTCTAGGAATGAGAGCTTCCTACAATCCATCCTGAAAAGGTTGTGTGAGCATACTATCAGATGCTTATCTCACCCCCTCTTTTATAAAAGGCAGTTTGTAGCCTGCTGCAAATGCCGATCCTACCTAGGAGAGCCCAACACCAGAAGTTAATTAGCCAAATTGCCCCAGGACAAACTACCACAGCCACCCCTTCTCTGCTTTAAGCAGACCTCAAACTTTAAAAAATGAGTAAGAAACAGAAAAGAGCTCTCACCATAGACAGCTTTTATAGAGAGAAAGAAGGGCAGATCCCAGATCCTGAGGTTCCTATAGGCAAAACAACTCCAGAGGAAGCCATAAAGGGAGACATGACCTGGTCCCTCTTTCACAAGGCTTTCCTGGAAGACTGCTTAAAGAATCTCAAAAGAGAGCTAGATGATAAATGGGGAAATGAACTGAGATCAGTGCAAGAAGCCCTCCAAAAGAGATATGATAAAGACACCAATTTACTGAAAAGCAAAATTGGTGAAATGTAAAAAGACAACAATTCACTGAAAAACAAAATTGGTGAAGTGGGAAAAGTATGCAATGAACAAATTGGCCAGTTACAAAAGGAGCTAAAAAAAGGTAACTGAAGAAAATAATATATTAAAAATTAGAATTGAACAAATGGAAGTGAGTGACTCAACAAGACTTCAAGAATCAGTCAAACAAAAACAAAAAAAATGAAAAAATAGAAGAAAATATGAAATATCTCCTAAGAAAAACAATTGACTTGAAAAATAGATCTAGAAGAGACAATCTAAGGATTTATTGGACATCCTGAAAGCCATGATGAAAAAAAGAATCTAAACACTATCTTCCAGGAAATCTTGAAAGAAAACTGCTCTGATGTTTTAGAATCAGAAGGCAAAATCATCATCGAAAGAATTCACCAATTCACCTCCTGAAAGAGACCCCAAAATTAAATCCCCCAAGGAATATCGTGGCTAAATTTCATGACTATTGCACCAAGGAAAAGATATTGCTAGCAGCTAGAAAGAAACAATTCAAATACCAAGGAACTGTAATTAGAATCACACAAGATCTGTCAGCCTCCACATTGAACGGTCGAAGGGCCTGGAACCAGGTATTCCGAAAGGCAAAGGAACTTGGATTACAGCCAATAATAACCTATCCAGCTAGAATGAGCATTATCTTCCAGGGAAGAAGATGGACATTTAATGATATAGGTGAATTTCACCTATTTCTAATGAAAAGACCAGATCTGAACAAAAAGTTTGACCTCCAAACACAGAACTCAAGAGAAGCATAAAAAGGTAAAAAGGAAAGAAGGAAAGAACTCTTGAGAACTGTATTTCTACTATGGGTATACTTAAAGAATGGGGGTATAATTTGATATTACTTTGATAATATGAAAAAGAAACTAGAGATGGAAAGGCTATCACACTGGGAAAAAGAGGGAAAAGGTGGTAAAATAAGGTTTAAGAAAAAAGGAGGTAAAAATAAGGTAAAATCTCATGAAGAGGCAAAGAAAACCTAATATAATTGAGGGAAAGAAGGGAGGGGAATGAGCATTGTGTAAATCTTACTCTCATCAGATTGGGCTCTAAAAGAGTATATCAGACACATTTGGTTTAACAGAGAAACTTGTCCTTCCTTATAGGGAAATGCAAGGTTAAGGAGGAAACAAAAGGGATAGACTAATAGAAGGGAAAATAGAAGAATCAAGGGAAAGAAGTAAAAAGGGGGAGGGGTTCTGAAGAAGGGAGGACTGTGGGGGAGGTGGTTATCAAAAGCAAAATACTGGGGAGGGGGGAAGGGAGAAAGGGGAAAGGAAAGAGAAAAACATAACTTGGGTAAATAAGATGGCAGGAAATAAAGAATTAGTTATTTTAACTGTGAATGTGAATGGGATGAACTCTCCCATAAAGCAGAAGCAGATAGCAGACTGGATTAAAAACCAGAATCCAACAATATGTTGTTTACAAGAAACACATCTAAAGCATAGAGACACATACAGGGTGAAGGTAAAAGGCTGGAGCAGAATCTGTTATGCTTCAGGTGAATAAAAAAACAAAAAGCAGGGGTAGCAATCCTGATCTCAGATCAAGTAAAAGCAAAGATAGATCTAATCAAAAGAGATAAGGAAGGAAACTATATTTTACTAAAGGGTACCATAGATAATGTAGCAATATCAATACTAAATATATATATATGAACCAAATGGTATAGCATCCAAATTCCTAGAGGGGAAATTAAGAGAGATGCAAGAAGAAATAGACAGCAAAACTATACTAGTAGTGATCTCAACCTTACTCTCTCAGAATTAGATAAATCAAACCACAAAATAAATAAGAAAGAAATTAAGGAGGTAAACAAATTGTTAGAAAAGTTAAGTATGATAGATCTTTGGAGAAAATTGAATGGAAACAGTAGGGACTTTACTTTTTTCTCTGTGGTTCATGGAACTTATACAAAAATTGACCATGTGTTAGGGCATAAAAACATCAAAATCAAATGAAGAAAGGCAGAAATAGATCTTTTTTATATCATGATGCAATAAAAATCACCTGCAATATAAGGCCAGAAGAAAATAGACCAAAAGTTAATTGGAAATTAAATAATCTAATCTTAAAGAATGAATGGGTGAAAGAGCAAATTATAGACACAATCGATAATTTCATCCAGGAGAATGACAATAATGAGACAACATACCAAAATTTGTAGGATATGGCCAAAGTGGTAATAAGGGGTAATTTTATATCTCTAGATGCTTACTTGCATAAAATAGAGAAAGAGAAGATCAACGAATTGGGATTACTATTAAAAAAAAACTAGAAAAAGAATAAATTAAAAACTCTCAATTTAATACCAAATTGGAAATTCTGAAAATAAAAGGGGAGATTAATAAAATTGAAAATAAGAAAACTATTGAATTAATAAATAAAACTAAGAGTTGGTTTTATGAAAAAAACCAACAAAATAGATAAGCCTTTAGTTAATTTGATTAGAAAAAGGAAACAGGAGAATCAAATTGTTAGTCTCAAAAATGATAAGGGAAAACTTTCCTCTAATGAAGAGGAAATTAGAGTAATAATTAGGAGTTACTTTGCCCAAATGTATGCCAATAAATTTGATAATCTGAATGAAATGGAGGAATATCTACAAAAGGTTAACAGGTTAACAGAAGGAAGGAAATTATTTAAATAGCCCCATTTTATGTTTTGTTTTGTTTTTGCTTTTTGCTGAGGCAATTGGGGTTAAGTGACTTGCCCAGGGTCACACAGCTAGGAAGTGTCTGAGACCAGATTTGAACTCAGGTCCTCCTGACTTCAGGGTTGGTGCTCTAACCACTGCGCCACCTAGCTGCCCCAATAGCCCCATTTTAGAAAAAGAAATTGAACAAGCTATTAATCAACTCCCTAAGAAAAAATCTCCAGGGCCAGATGGTTTTACATGTGAATTCTACCAAACATTCAAAGAACAATTAATTCCAATACTATATAAACTACTTGAAAAAATAGGGAAAGAAGGTATACTACCAAATTCCTTCTATGATACAGATATGGTGCTGATAGCTAAACCAGGTAGGAGTGAAAACAGAGAAAGAAAACTATAGACCAATTTCCCTAATGAATATTGATGCAAAAATTTTAAATAAGATATTAGCAATGAGATTACAGAAAGTCATCCCCAGGATAGTACACTATGACCAAGTAGGATTTATACCAGGAATGCAGGACTGGTTCAATATTAGGAAAACTATCAGCATATTCAATTATATTAATAACCAAACTAACAAAAACCATATGATTATCTCAATAGATGCAAAAAAAATTGATAAAATCCAACACCCATTCCTATTAAAAACACTAGAGAGTATAGGAATAAATGGGCTTTTCCTTAAAATGACTAGTAGCATCTACTTAAAACCATCAGCAAGCATCATATGAAATGGAGACAAACTAGAACCATTCCCAATAAGATCAGGAGTGAAACAAGGCTGCCCACTGTCACCATTACTATTTAATATTGTCTTAGAAATGTTAGCTTTGGCAATAAAAGAAGAAAAAGAGATAAAAGGAATTAGAGTAGGTAATGAAGAAACAAAATTATCACTCTTTGCAGATGACATGATGTTATACTTAGAGAACCCTAGAGACTCAACTAAAAAACTACTAGAAACAATTCACAACTTTAGCAAAGTTGCAGGATACAAAATAAATCCACATAAATCATCAGCATTTTTATATATTATCAACAAAGTTCAGTAGCAAGAGATACAAAAAGAAATTCCATTCAAAATAACGAATGATAGTATAAAATATTTGGGAATCTATCTGCCAAGGAAAAGTCAGGAACTATATGAACTAAACTACAAAACACTTTCCACACAAATAAAGTCAGACCTAGTCAATTAGAAAAACATCAAGTGCTCATGGGTAGGCCGAGCAAATATAATAAAAATGACAATACTACCCAAACTAATTTACTTATTTAGTGCCATACCAATCAAACTCCCAAGAAATTATTTTACAGATCTAGAAAAAATAGAAGGAAAGTTCATTTGGAAGAACAAAAGGTCAAGAATTTCAAGGGAATTGATGAAAAAAAAAGGCCAATGAAGGTGGCCTTGCTGTACCAGATCTAATACTATATATAAAGCAGCAGTCATCAAAACCATTTGGTACTGGCTGAGAAATAGAATAGTCAATCAATGACATAGGATAGGATCACAGGACAAACTAGGCACTAACTATAGCAATTTAATGTTTGGTAAACCCAAAGACCTCAGCTTTTGGGGTAAGTACTTACTATTTGACAAAAACTGCTGGGAAAATTGGAAATTAGTATGGAGGAAACTAGGGCTTGACCCACATCTAACACCACATACCAAGATAAGATTTAAATGGGTTCATGATTTAGATAAAAAGAGTGATATTATAAGCAAATTGGAGGAATATAGGATAGTTTACCTCTCAGACCTGTGAAGAAGGAATAAATTTATGTCCAAAGAAGAATTGGAACTCTTAATTGAACACCAGATAGATAATTTTGACTATATTAAGTTAAAAAGTTTTTATACAAACAAAACTAATGCAGACAAGATTAGGAGGGAAGCAATAAATTGGGAAATCATCTTCACATTTAATGGTTCTATAAAGGCCTCATTTCTAAAATATATAGAGAATTGTCTCATATTTATAAGAATTCAAGCCACTCTCCAATAGATAAATGGTCAAAGGATATGAATAGACAATATTGAGATGATGAAATTAAAACCATCTCTAGTCATATGAAAAGTTGCTCCAAATCACTATTGATCAGAGAAATGCAAATTAAGACAACTCTGTGGTACCACTACACACCTGTCAGATTGGCTAAAATGACAGGAAAAGATAACGATGAATGTTGGAGGGGATGTGGGAAAACTGGGACATTAATACATTGTTGGTGGAACTGTGAACAGATCCAGCCATTCTGGAGAGCAATTTGGAACTATGGTCAAAAAGTTATCAAACTGTGCATACCCTTTGACCCAGCAGTGTTTCTATTGGGCCTGTATCCCAAAGAGATCTTAGAGGAGGGAAAGGGACCCACATGTGCAAAAATGTTTGTGGCAGCCCTTTTTGTAGTGGCTAGAAACTGGAAACTGAATGGATGCCCATCAATTGGAGAATGGCTGAATAAATTATGGTATATGAATGTTATGGAATATTATTGCTCTGTAAGAAACAACCAGCAGGACGATTTCAGAGAGGCCTGGAGAGACTTGCATGAACTGATGCTGAATGAAATGAGCAGAACCAGGAGATCATTACACATGACAACAAGACTATATGATGATCAATTCTGATGGATATGGCTCTCTGCAACAAAGAAATGTCTCAAAACAGTTCCAATTGTTCAGTGAAGAAAGCCATATACACCCAGAGAGAGAGAGATATGAAATGTGGACCACAATATAACATTTTCATGCTCTCGATTGTTTGCTTTCATTGTGTTTCCTTTCTCTGATTTTTTTCTTGTAGATACGATTTTTCTTGCACAACAATGATAAGTGTGGAAATATGTATACATATATTCGATTTGTCAAGTATTTTAACATAATTAACATGTAGTGGATATCCTGCCATCTGGGGGAGGGGTGGGGAGTAGGGAGGAAAAATTTGTAACGGAAAGCTTTGTAAAGATCAATGTTGAAGAACTACCCATACATATGTTATGCAAATAAAAAGCTTTAATAAAAACAAAGGATAAACATATTTCACCCAAAATGAGACCAGAAAAGCTGTCCTGAAAACAGGTCCTTTAGAGAATGACTAAGAGGAGGTTTCCAAAAGATTGAGGGTCTGTATTATGAGCTGTTCTCAAAAACCAGAGAGTTAGTTGGATGTGAGATATTTAAACTCTAAGATATGAAGAGCTGATGAAATGGACAGTGGGAATGGGTTACTAAGAAAGAGACTGAATGTTCACCCTTCCCTCTCACTCCTGTTTTTGTAAGACTTACTTACCTGAGGGGACTCTCCCCAACAGTTCCTTAATGTATTGATCAATTCCTCTGTCTCTGTCTTTCTGTCTCAGTTTCTGTCTCTATCTGTCTCTCTCTCTCTCTTTCCTCTCACCCTCAACTATTTCCATCATGGTAAAACACTTGAACCATATAATTGCTAATTATAAGGTTGATGGCAGTAAGAGAATGATGAAATGTCTAGTGCCTCCAGGTCTTTTTGTATCCTGGTGAGTCACTCCAAGTAGATGATATTGGATGTCCTTTTATAATTGCCATATCAGTGATTCATTGAGAAGAATTTCATTTTGTCAAAGGAAGGAAGGAAGGAAGAATATTCATACTTACATAGATATACACACACAGAATTAGGTACATTTCCCATGGAGAAAAAATGAGGATATACTTATATAATGAAATCCAAAAGCATAGTTGACATCATTTGAGTGAAGATCAACAGAAACAAAAAGAGAAGCATTTTTTTTGTCATCTGATAATGCTACAGACCAATGGGATAGAAAAATCTACCTCTTCCATTTGATATTTAAGTCTTTCACAATCATTCCCCATCCTACCTTTCCAGCTTTATTACTTATTACTCCATCCCATGTCCCCTATAGGCCTCTTAGACCAGCCTTCTTCTTCTTCATACCTAGTATTCCATTTCCTGTCTTCATGCCTTTTGACAGCTGTTGAGTCACCATGAGTCAAATGTATTTCCTCCTTGCCACTGCCTTATAATACCTGATCTCCTTTGTAACTCTATCCCAGCATCACCTTCTCAATGAGATTTTTCCTGATCCTTCCAACTGCTAGTGGCCTTCCTCTCAAAATCACTTTATATCTATTATGTATAAATCTACATCTTCACATGTTCTTCTATCAGGTTAACAACATAGTAAGCTACTTGAAAGTATGGACTATTTCACTTTTGACTTTGAATTCTCAGTGTCTAAAAAAAATCTGACATCTAGAAGACACTTAATAAGTGTGAATTGATTAATTGATGACTCATGGTATATGAACACTGGTTGAAGGAGTTGGGGATGTTTAGTTAGGAAAAAGAAGATTCATGAGCACCTTAATTATCTTCAAGCATTTTAAAGGCTTTCTCATGGAAGAGCCTTTTTTTTCTTTAGCCTTAAAATATAGAATTAAAAACAATGTGTAGTAATTGCAAAGAGGCAAATTTGAGTATGACGTAAGGAAAAGCTTCCTAACAGAGTTTATAAAAATGAAATGGATTACCACAGGAAATAGGTGGTTCCCCTCAAGGAAGGTTTTTAAGCAAAGAAAGGCTAGATAATTATCATATATGTAGTGTTGAGAAGGAATTCTGTTTTTTAGCATAGGCTAGACTAATAGATGGCCACTGGTGTACTTTCCATTTTTGGAAATCTTACAGTTCTGAATTGTGTTACCTCCCAAGGACCTTTTTATGATTCTGTAGATATATATACCTCCCCTACTGTGAAAAATCAATGAATGTTTTTTGAGAAAATATTGAATTGTAGGTTTCAGGTAGTTACCAAAGTTAAATTAGATGTGTTTTCTGCCTAAAAACTTATAGTTTAGAAGACAGACAAGATGTGCAATCACAAGATACATATATACAGATAAATTTAGTAATTACATATTAACAAATGTCCCTGAAGGGTGACTCAAAAGAGTAAATGAATAATTGCATTTATCAAGAAATTTTTTCTTACTGGGACACTGATACATTGTTGGTGGAACTGTGAACGGATGATCCAACAATTCTGGAGAGCAATTTGGAACTATGCTCAAAAAGTTATCAAACTGTGTATACCCTTTGACCCAGCAGTGTTTCTATTGGGCCTATATCCCAAAGAAATCTTAAAGGAAGGAAAGGGACCCACATGTGCAAAAATGTTTGTGGCAGCCCTTTTTGTAGTGGCTAGAAACTAGAAACTGAATGGATGCCCATCAATTGGAGAGTGGCTGAATAAATTACTGTATATGAACGTTATGGAATATTATTGTTCTGTAAGAAACGACCAGCAGGATGATTTCAGAGAGGCCTGGAGAGACTCGCATGAACTGATGCTGAGCGAAATGAGCAGAACCAGGAGATCATTATACATGACAACAACAATACTATATGATGATCAATTCTGATGGACATGGCTCTCTTCAACAATGAAATGTTTCAAATCAGTTCCAATTGTTCAGTGAAGAAAGCCATATACACCCAGAGAGAGAGATATGAAATGTGGAACACAACATAACATTTTCATGCTCTCTATTGATGTTTGCTTGCATTGTGTTTCCTTTCTCTGGTTTTTTTTTTTCTTGTAGATATAATTTTTCTTGCACTGCAAGATAAGTGTGGAAATATATATACATATATTCAACTTGTCAAGTATTTTAACATAATTAACATGTAGTGGATTTCTTGCCATCTACGGGAGGGTTGGGACTAGAGGGGAAAAATTTGTAACAGAAAGCTTTGTAAGGATCAATGTTGAAGAATTACCCATACATATGTTTTGCAAATAAAAAACTTTAATTAAAAAAAAAGTTTTTTCTTGTAAAACTAATCCTAAAAGTGATTCGGTGATGATTAAGGATGGTTAGAAGAGGGAAACAAATTTGCATTTTAATTTTATTCTTTTCTCAATTACACATAAAAACATTTTTAACATTCATTTTTTATAATTTTTGAGTTCCAAATTCTTTCCCTCTTTCCCCTTCCCTCTCCTTGAGAAGGCAAGAACTGTGATATAGATTATACATGTGTAGTCATACCATGTTAGCCATCTATCCTACTAAGATAGATTTGCTTCTAAGTGATAGAAATTCCCTTCCAATCATCAGGTTTTGGATATAAAGTATTTCATCTTTTCTGTTGTTTGGTTTTATTAGTCTGAAAGGCCAGAACTCCCTCAAGATATCTTGACTTAAGAACTACAAACTATTTTATAAACCACCAAAGTTCCCAACAGCTCCCAAAATAGATTTCCAACTATCAATACATCTCCTTGTTTTGAAGAAAATGAAGAGGGAAAAAAAAACAGAAAAAACTAGGGAAATGTTTGTTGAAAAAAAAAACAAAGTGATATGTTTACTTCCAAAGAAGGGTGGATTGCCAAATAGAAATTGAATTAATAATTCATCAGGCTCTCTCAGAAATGTTTCTTATTGGGTATAATCGACAGAGACTAAGAAGATTTATGGATAAATAGAAGGATGACCCAAAGGAGATTGTAGGGAATGAGTATTACCCAATGTCACCATTTATCTTAACACTCTACCAATAAGATGCACATTGAAATCCATTTAAGAAGATTAGGGCAGAGGGCAGGAAAAGAGTAAGAAACATGGGATAGAAAGAACCACAAGCTATAATTCAAAAGGCTTCATGTTGACAAATAATTATTAATTTGTATTTCTAGACATTGTGGGATATATGAAAATGGAGATTTGGTCCCTTTTTAGCTCTATAGTCTGTGATGGGCTTAATTGTCTCTAATGAATCTTCCCAGAAGTAACCCTATTCATTGAAGAGGTTCAGGTATTCCCTAAAGTATTTTCTGGATGCATTTAATGTAAGCTATGATCTTGGGAACAGTTGCCCCATGATGACAGCTTAAATAGGTATACCTACATAATTGCAGAGTTAGACAATATCTCAGAGGTCATCTTGTCCAACCCATCCCAAGAATAAAACTCCATGATAACATAGTTGAAGTCATTACCTTCTCCTTGAAGATTTCTTTTGAGGATAAACCCACTATTATCCTTGGTAAGTCCATTCCTCTTTAGGACAGATAAGATAAAACTGGCAAGAAATTTTTCTTGATATAAGTAAAGGAGACACTATTGAACCTAAGATTTCCAAGGTTCTTTCTTTCTGAATTCAAAACCTATATTCCTATATTGATGATACGTAAATTGGTCAACAGTAAAAAATAATCTGCTTGGCATAATAGAAGGAACTTTAGAATTGTAGTCAGAAGCCCTTAGTAGATCTGATATCTACTCAAGGTGGGAGAACACCGCTAAAAATAAATTAGTAGCCATAAAATGTGAAAAATCAATGGTCTCAGAATCCAAAAACCTGGAGCAAGAAACCAGGGCTCATTACTCAAAAGCCAATGGAATATATTCCATCTTATCATGAAGAAATTAATGTATTAAAAAACTCTTGATCCTGTAGTAAAGAGGGAAAGTTTTATTCTATGTTTTAAATTACCAAATAATGGAATTCTACATTATACATTTTTTTTTGCTTTTTTTTGCTGAGGCAATTGAAGTTAAGTGACTTGCCCAGGGTCACACAGCTAGGGAATGTTATGTGTCTGAGACCAGATTTGAACTCAGGTCTTCCTGACTTCAGGGCTGGTGCTCTATCCACTGCGCCACCTAGCTGGCCCCGTTATACATTTTTTAAAATGTATAATTTATTTGAAAAGAAGAAAACCTTGGCAGATTACATGTGGCTAAAGAGACAGAAGAGATTGATGAATCACTAAAGATGAATGAAGGAGATTGATGAACCACCAAAAATGGTAAATTTGAATTTTAGATAAAATATAGAGAACAATTGACTTGCCTAAAGTCAAATCCCTTGACCATTAAGCCTTAATGTCCTCATCTGTAAAATGGGGACTGATTCTACTTATCCCACAAGGTTTCAGAAAGCACATTGCAAGCCTTGAAGATTTACCTAGGTAAGTGGGTGTGTGTGATTATTTGGCCTGTATCCTAGGATGAAATCCTAGGATGAAACAGGAAATAACAGTTCATCAGATTGTCATAAACCAGAAGAAATAGTAACTCAGATCCACCAGCTTCCATTTGCCCTGATCCCATTCTCACAAAAGAAACTGTTCTGTTTTCTTTTTGGCATCTTAGTCACTTTGTTCCTGGAAAGGAGTGACTATGAATAGTGGACAAGGGTATTTCAATATCTTTCTTATAAATTAATAAACTGGCCTATTTTCATAAAGTAGTCTCTTGTGAGTTGAGCTGGCCTGAATTGATTCCCAGAGCTTCATTATCTCTTAATAAACTGATAAAATCAAGCGTCTGGCATGTAAAACTGAGGGCTAGACACTAGATGGATCCAGCCCCCAAAAGGGGTGCAGTGGGTAGAGCCAGATTCAGGAAGAGCCCTGTTCAAATCTAGCCACAGAGATTAGCTGTGTGACCCTGGGCAAGTCATTTAACCATGTTTGCCTTGGTTTCCTTGTCTGTAAAATGAACTAGAGAAGGAAACAATAAACCACTCCAATATCTCTGCCAAGAAAACCCCAAATGGAGTCAAGCAGACTTGGATATGACCGAATATCAACAAGGTATGACCTTGTGATGTCACTGGTATAGAGAACTCCTAGGGGAGGAAGCTCCATTTGCCAATGCAGGTTGCTGCTTTTTCTGAAATACGTAATTTTAGATAGTTGCTTTGAGCAGAAGAAATGTATAAATCCCACCTGCAGGCCGCATGCTGCCCACAACCCACCCTATGACCTCCTGAGTATGACCAGAACTAAATTTAAATTAAATTACATTTTTAATTTTAAAAAGATTTGATTTTATCACTATTGATCAGAGAAATGCAAATTAAGACAAATCTGAATTATCACTTCACACCTCTCAGATTGGCTAAGATATCAGAAAAAGATAATGATGAATGATGGAGGGCATGTGGGAAAAATGAGACACTAATACATTGTTGGGGGAATTGTGAACTGATCCTATCATTCTGAAAAGTGATATGGAACTATGCCCAAAAGGCTATTAAACTGGGCATGCCCTTTGACCCAGCAATGTCTCTACTGGGTCTGTATCTTGAAGAGATCATAAAAAAGGAACATAAAAAAATGTGCAAAAATGCAAAAATGTTTGTGGCAGCCCTTTTTATAGTGGCAAGGAACTAGAAACTGAGTGGACGCCCATTAGTTGCAGAATGGCTGAATAAACTATGGTATATGAATGCTAATGAATAGCATTATTCTATAAGAAATGATCAGCAGGATGATTTCAGAAAGGCCTGGAGAAGTGATGCTAAGTGAAATGAGCAGAAATAAGAGAGCATTATACACAAAAACAAGTTTTTACATCTATGTAATTCTGATGGATGTGGCTCTTTTCAACAATGAAGGGATTCAGACCAATTCCAATAGATTTGTGATGGAGAGAGCTACCTACATCCAGAGAGAGAACTAGGGGAATTGAGTATGGATCACAACATGGTATTTTCACTTTTTGATGTTTGCTTGCTTTTTGTTTTCTTTCTCATTTTTTTCCCTTTTGGGTCTGATTTTTCTTGTGCAATAAGAAATTGTGGAAATGTGTATAGAATTGCACATATTGGATTTAACATAATGCTGTCTAAGGGAGGGGATGAGGGTAAGAAAGAGAGAAAAAAATTGAAATGCAAGGTTTTGCAAGAGTGAATGTTGAAAATTATCTTTGCATATATTTTGAAAATAAAAAAACTAAAAAAATGCAAAAACAAAATCTGATTTTAATGTGTTGATGTATTAATAAAAATATACAAATATGTGTGATTTTCTAAGCCACTAAGGCATTCATAGACATTTTCATGTATGGTTTAGTGACCTTTGTTTCTATTTCAATTTGACACAGTGATCTAAAATACTGAGAGGTTCAATGACTAGTCCAGTGTTACACAGCCATGGGTCTTGAACCAAAGCCTTTCTGGCTCTGAGACTGGTTCACTCTCCACTACTACAAAAAATTGCTTGAGGCTTAATTTGAAAGAGACTAATCTAAAACAAAGCTGAAAAGATAGATGGAACAAAATTGTGGAGGGCCTTAAATACCAAGTTAAGGAGTTGACAAATGGACTCTGAGACTGATTCACTCTCTACTACTACAAAAAATGGCTTCAGGCTTAGTTTGGAAGAGATTAATCTAAAACAAAGCTGAAAAGATAGATGGAACAAAATTGTGGAGGGCCTTAAATGCCACGTTAAGGAGTTGACAATATTTTCATCCTACATAGCAAGGGTCACCACATTTTTTTTTGATTGAACTCTATAGGAATAGAATAAAAAAATGTAATTGTTGGTTTTTTCCTGGTTAGTATAGTGGGGGAAATGCTGAAAACAATGGCTGAGGTTGGGCTTCATGTATAAACTACCTGAAAAAAACTGACTCAGAAGTCAGTAGATGGCCCAACTGTGGAAGGGGATGGAGCAGGAGAATATTGGGCTGTATTGAGTAAAAGGTAAGTAAGGTTGTGTTGGAGACTAAATAGAAAACGCATCCTGTAAGCTCTTACTATGTACCAAGAACTGTGCTAATTGCTGGGGATTAAAAAAAAAAGCCAAGGAAACAAAATGATTCCTCTGCTCAAGAAGCTTACCTTCTAACAGAGAAAAATAAAGTGTACAAAACAAAACCAATGCAGTCAAGATTAGGAGGGAAGCAATAAATTGGGAACTCATCTTTACATTTAAGGGTTCTGATAAATGCCTCATCTCTAAAATATATAGAGAATTGTCTCATATTTATAAAAATTCAAGACATTCTCCAATCGATAAATGGTCAAAGGATATGAACAGACAATTTTCAGAGGATGAAATTAAAACTATTTGTAGTCATATGAAAAGGTGCTCCAAATCACTATTGATCAGAGAAATGCAAATGAAGACAACCCTGAGGTACCACTACACACACTCAGATTGGTTAAAATGATAGGAAAAGTTAATGATGATTGTTGGAGGGGATGTGGGAAGGCTGGGACACTGATGCATTGTTGGTGGAGCTGTGAACAGATACAGCCATTCTGGAGAGCAATTTGGAACTATGCTCAAAAAGTTATCAAACTGTGCATACCCTTTGGCCCAGCAGTGTTTCTATTGGGCTTATATCCCAAAGAAATCATAAAGGAAGGAAAGGGCCCCACATGTGCAAGAATGTTTGTGGCAGCCCTTTTTGTAGTGGCAAGAAACTAGAAACTGAAGGGATGCCCATCAATTGGAGAGTGGCTGAATAAATTATGGTATATAAATGTTATGGAATATTATTGTTCTGTAAGAAACGACCAGCAGGACGATTTCAGAGAGGCCTGGAGAGACTTGCATGAACTGATGCCGAGTGAAATGAGCAGAACCAGGAGATCATTATATACGGCAACAACAATACTATATGATAATCAATTCTGATGGACATGACTCTCTTCAACAATGAAATGTTTCAAACCACTTCCAATTGTTCACTGAAGAAAGCCATATACACCCAGAGAGAGGGATGTGAAATGTGGACCACAACATAACATTCTCATACTCCTTGATTGATGTTTGCTTACATTGTGTTTCCTTTATCTGATATGTCTTTTGTGTAGATACGATTTTTTTTTGCACAACAATGATAAGTGTGGAAATACGTATACATATATTCGATTTGCCAAGTATTTTAACATAATTAACATGTAGTGGATATCCTGCCATCTAGGGGAGGGGTGGAGAGTTGGGGGGAAAAATCTGTAACAGAAAGCTATGCAAGGGTTAATATTGAAGAATTACCCATACATATGTTTTGCAAATAAAATAAAATTTTAAAAAAAGTGTACAGAGGAGCTAGAAATGGGAGGAAGAGGAAAGCTGAGAACCCAGTGAGAGCTGGATAGTTGGTGCTGAAGTAGAACAGGCTGGAGTGAGCCCAGGATATGGAGAGTGAGTCTTCTGAGGGTATGAAGGTACAAAGCAGAGACTCCCCAGTCACTGGGCTGGTGACTCACTGACTTAGGATGGAGATGACTGGGGTGGGCTGAGAGGGTCAACACAGTTGCTATGGAAGTAGAGCAAACTGGAGAGATGGTGGAACAGGCCAAAGAATAAATCTGGTTTTTGGCTATCAGAAACAGTGGAATCTGACTCAGCTTCCCACACTTTGACTAATTGATCATACATCCCTTAGGCTCAGGCTGTGTCATTTGGGGGTCCTAGAAATGACAACAATAACCAAAAAAAAAAGTCAGAGGGTTCTCAGGTCCTTTGTGTAAGGAAGAAGGAACTAACCTGTGATTTAAATAAGTAATTTTTAAATAAGTTAAGTTTTTGGTTGAAATCAACATTTCTACAATTTAGGGAATACCTGGTCTCAGAAGAAAAGATTTATCCTTCCTATCCCAAAGGGTGATCCTAAGTCTAGAATAAGATGCCATATGTGAAAACAGATAATAGAAGGTTAAAAGTGCTAAATAAATATAAATGCAATTATATCCATATATGTATTTATGTGCATATCTATATACATATACATATATACAATTATATCCATATATATATTTATGTGTGTATATATAGTTACATAAATGCAATTATATCCATATATGTATTTATGCATATATATACATACATATACATATATATACAATTGTATCCATATATATTTATGTCTGTATGTATATATATATATAGTTATATATATAGTAACTATATATATATATATACATGTATATGTATATGTATGCATACACACACACAGAGCTAACCAAATGACTTAAAGGAGGAGCATAAAAAGGGTCATCAGGTAATACAGCACAGGATAAGGAGCCTGATTCTACTCAGAGGATCTGGGTGCAAATCCCAACTCATTTCTTGTATGACTTTGAGCAAGACTCTAGAGCTCCCTCAACTTCAGCTTCCTAATCATAAAATGAAGAGCTTGGACTAGATGGCCTTGGGGACTAGGATGAACCTTCCAGCTCTGGATCTCTGTGATTCCATTGAGGAGATGGCCTGGGCAATCACAGGTATGCCATAAAATCAAGTCAATAGCATTGAGTGCTCACAGTATGTGGTGTCCTCTACTAGGTGCTCTGGGAGATGGGCAAGAAAGGGGAGAGGAAATGGTAGGGAAAAAAGGAAGATAAATAACACAGAAGTCACACTGCTTTATGCAGTAAGGCAATTCATACATGTTTGATTGATTGAACTAAAGAAGACCTTAAAAGAAACAAAAAAATAGATAGGAAAATATTTGGAATGCTTTTAAAATAGGGATAATTCTTTTTTTTTAAATTAAAGCTTTTTATTTTCAACATTCACTCTTACAAAATCTTGTGTTCTAAAGTTTTCCTTCTTTCCCCCCACCTCCTCCCCTAGATGACAAGTAATCCAATATATGCTAAACATGTGCAATTCTTCTATATATATTTCCACTGTTATCATGCTGTACAAGAAAAATCAGATCAAAAAGAAAAAAATGAGAAAGAAAGCAAAATGCAAGGAAACAGCAAAAAGAGTGAAAATGCTATGTTGTGATCCACACTCAGTTCCCACAGTCCTCTCTCTGGTGTAGATGACTCTCTTCATCACAAGATCATTAGCCTGGAAAAAAATAGAGATAATTGTTGAAGGCCTTCATAGTTCAAATGGAACAATCCCTTCTTCCTCATTTCTCCCTCCTGGCCTTCCTAGCTTCCTTCAAACTTCAGCTAAAATGCTGCCTTTTACATGAAGCCTTTCTTGACCTCTAAATTCTAGTGCCTTCTCTCTGCTGATTATTTCCTATTTATCTTATATACAACTTGTTCATACATAATTATTTGCATGCTATTTTCCACATTTGTTGGTGAATTCCTTGAGAGCAGGTAGGAACTTTTTTCTTTAAACTTTTCTTTGTATCTCCAGTGCTTAGCACAGTTTCTGGCACATAGCTTAGGCTATTATTAATAAATTAAAATATATTATTTTATTAATAAATAAATTATTGTTTTAGTTAATAATTTATTGGATAATATTTAATTTTAATAAAAATTTATTTAATTTATAAAATAAATTTAAAATATTATTAATAAATTACTAAATTGATTGGCTGATCTAAGTCATTGGTAAAAGCTTAAATTCTTTCCCTTTTTCCCCTCCCTCTCCCCCAGTCAATTCAATTCAACAAACTTATTAAATGCTTTCTCAGTGAAGTGAAGAGGCAGGCAGCTTGTCATATCAGAATATCCTCAAAATCAGGAAGCCCTAGGTTAAAGCCCTACCTCTGGCACAAACTGGCTCCATCACCCGGGGAAAGTTGCCCAACCCCTCAGAACCCTAGGAAGCTGTAAGACTTGGAATGCCCAGCAGGTGATGGTCCCCATTGGTTGGGGGAATTTCCCCAAAGGAGTTCTCTAGGCCAGTGAAATCACGTGGAGAATAAACAACCATGAAATATGCTGTGCTTTGGGAGAGAAATGAGGGAGACAAGGATGAAAAATGTCATAGTCCTGGCCCTCAAGGAAACTAAAGTCTAATGGGGAAAGCAAGAATGTATGCACTCACCTAAGTGTGGGACAAAGCCAAAAACTAGGGAGATAAACGTAAGGAGGGAATGACCATCGTCAGTCATGAAAGGAATCAAGACAAAGGTGGTTTCTATGGTGGGACTTGAAGGAAGACATACCAAGAAAAGGAGAGGAGAGAAGAGAAGAGAAAGAGGAATGGAGAGGGAGGAGAGAGAGAAGAGAAAAGGAAAGGAGAGAAGAGGAGAGGAGAAGAGGGGAAAGAAGAAGGGAGGGGAAAGAGAAGAGGAATAGGGGAGAAGATAGGAGAGGGAAGGAAGGAGAAAGAAAAGAAGAGAGAGCAGAGAAGGAAATGAGGGAAGAAGGAAAGGAAACAGAGATGGAGAGTGAGAGAGAAAGAGACAGAGAAAGATGGAGAGAGGGAAGAGACAGAGAGACAGAGACAGAGGGAAAGAGATGGAGGGGGGGGAGGAAAGGAGACACTCATAGAGAGAAAGAGACAGAGAGAGAAAGAGAGAGACAGAGACAGAGACAGAGAGACAGAGACAGAGACAGAGACAGAGACAGAGAGAGGCTTCTATCTCCCTGCCAGGGAAAATCTATTCTAAACATGAGCAAGTTTAATAAATGTGTGTTTAATGACAAATACAAAGAAGTGGTGTCCCTAAAGAAAGCATAGATTCTAACAGTCTAAGGAAACAAACTATGTTAACACATATTGTAAAAAAATAAATTGCAGATAAGAGGTATTTAGCTTCATGTATGAGAAGTTTTTATCTTTTTTTCTTGTTTATGAACCTGAATATTTTTATTCATAAAAAGTAAGAGCAGTATTAGGCTTGCAGACTGAATCTGTGGTTTCATTGTATTTGAAAACAATTTGAGAGACTCCAACCCAAACCAATTCTCTCTTTCACTTACTAAAGAGGTGCTCCGGGCACTGAGAGGTTAAATGATTGATTTCCAGGTCACAAAGTCAGCTTTGTGTCAGAGGATCTCAGTGAATCAGTAAGCAAGCATTTATGAAGCACCGACTGTATACCAGGCATTGTGCTAAAGGCAGGATACAAACAATTCCTGCTCTGTGGTTCTTGCAGTCTAATGAGGGAAGGGGTGGCGTTAGGCAGAGGCTTAGGAATTCAGTCCTTGAGGAGGACCTTAGCTAGCTTTCATTGGCATGGGACAGGCTCCTTTCCCCATCTTTCCTCTGCAGTAATTTCTGTCCTGGCTAACATCTGATAAGATCTCTGTGCTAGGAATTAAGCATTCTCAGTTCTCTGGAGATGGTCCAAGAAACTCTTCATTTGCCTTCCCTCCCATGTCAATACCTAAGGTGGTACATAAATGTTAAAAGCTTCCCACATTTATTGCATTTAAATATTTACTGAATGTCTACTATTTGCCAATGGCTGTTGGGGTGGCAACACACAGTCCAAAAACCCCCAACAAAAAAATTCCGGAAACAGTACTGGTCCTCTGGAATTACTGTGACTAGTTCCTTTCTCATCAGGTTTTCTTGTGAGTCATTCTGGGACAAAGAGCCGGGGAGGGACAGCTACAGCACAGAGCAAGGGCCATCACCAGCCAAGTAGAACTGGGTACCATTGTTAGGGAGTAATCTGACAGACCTCAAACCAAGAGCAAATCATCAGCCCTCTCTCCCCCAGAACAATGGCGGCCCAACGGAGTAGAATGACTGCCCCAATTAAGCAACAGGCATAGACCTTAATTGATCATGTAGTCAGAAAGATCATGGAGAGAAACACAAAGGTCTTTTAGTTCTGCAGAATTCTTAAGGAAGCCTGTAGGATGAAGATTGGTGCCTTTCTCTATCCCCCGCAAAATTTCCTTGGGGGGGAACTGAGATAACCTAAGTGTACTTGTCTGCTCTCAGCAATACCCTCACTTCATAAAGAAAATAAAATCCTGAGCTCAGACCCTGATTTTAATTTTAATTCTGCAGGTTTTAGAAAGAAAGCTTCTTCAATCATAGCAAAACAAGCCAGCTTCTTACCGTTATAATAGCCAGAGTTTATATAGTATTTAGAGTGCTCTATAAATAATATTTTATTTGATGATGTGAATTAAAGCTAGCAAGGATTTTACTGAGGGGTCATTCTAGAAGTGAGAGAATAATAATAATGGCTAACATTTATATAGCACTTTGAGGTTTGCAAGACACTGCCCAAATAATATCTCATTTGATCCTTACAAATCACCCCAGGAGGTAAGTGATATTATTATCCCCATTTTACAGATGAGGAAACTGAGGTAGACAGAGGCCAAATGATTGCCTGAAGTCACACACAGCTAGGAAGTATCTGCGGCCAAATTCACTCAGGTGTGCCTGACTCCAGGCCCAGTGCTCTATCTACTGCTTCACCTGTTGTGCCTGTCTCAGTTTCCCTCAGTTACTGTCTCAGTTTCCCTCAGTTACAGTATCAGTCTCCCTTAATTGCTCTGTCCCAGAATAGAAATCCCCACTTCCTGACCTTCAGAAATAATTGGACTCACATTCCAAAGTAATCATGAAACCTCCAGATGGCCAGCCTCGACATCCCCCTTATCTGTGACCTAGACGAAGTAGTCTGCTTTGGCAAGGCTCCTTACTCCCTACCCTGCCAGAACTGAATTTATGGTTTCCTTGGACACCAGATGTGCTCAGCTGTTCCCATGAGTTCTTTGTCTCCCTGAGCTATAGGAACCTATATTAATCCATGACTTTCCTCAATGGAGTGCTGTGTACTTTGTACTCAGTCGGCTAACATGGCTGTGGCTGTGTTAGTCTCTGGGCTGGACTGCGTGCTTTGAGACATGAGTCCCAACAGTCCTGAGCCGTAGCTATGGATTCTGAACTCTCAATTAGCATCAATAAAGCATTACCTGATTTCCACTGTGATGCCTCAGTTTCTCCCTGAGCATTACAACCTGACTGTGGAAAAGTATATATAGCATGAAAAAAAAAAAAAAAGATCTGTCCTGTTTCTCATTCATTTGAACTTATTGAAGGCATTGTAACTAGCTAATTTTGTGCTTAAGGCAAGAATATAAAATCATTCTCCTCACTAAAGTAATTCAATTCAATTTTTAATGATAGCTTTTTATTTTCAAAATATATGCAAAGATAGTTTTCAACATTCACCCTTGCAAAAGCTTGTGTTCCAAATTTTTCCCTCCCTTTCCTTCCACCCCCTTCCCCTAGATAGCAAGTAATTCAATGTAAGTTAAAAATGTGCAATTCTTCTATACCTATTTCCACATTTATCATGATGCACAAGAAAAATCAAATCAAAAGGGAAAAAAAATTGAGAAAAAAAGCAAGTAAATAACAACAAAAAAGGTGAAAATACTGTGATTCACATTCAGTCCTCATAGTTCTCTTTCTGGTTGCAGATGGCTCTGTCCATCCCAAGTCTATTGGAA
This sequence comes from Myrmecobius fasciatus, assembly GCA_023553655.1. Classification (NCBI taxonomy): domain Eukaryota; kingdom Metazoa; phylum Chordata; class Mammalia; order Dasyuromorphia; family Myrmecobiidae; genus Myrmecobius; species Myrmecobius fasciatus. Next base: position 62,891 of record JAJPUD010006045.1, on the reverse strand, counting down.
TTGGCCTGAATGACCTCATTGAATTCAATTTAATTTCACAAACATTTATGTGCCTATTATTTGCTGTTAGGGTGGAAACTCAAAGACCAAAATACACTCACACAAAAAAAATCTTGAAACCATCCTTATCCTCTTGGAATAGTAGGTATATATTTTATGTATTTTCTGATCCCCACAGCTTTGAGGGTCCAAAATGCTTCAGGCTTGTGACAGCTCTTGTTCTTCCCATAGGAGGAACATATGTGCATATGCAAGACAATATGGTAGGCCCTAGTATAGTAGGTACCAGGGGGGAAGGACAGCAAGAGGATTACAAAGATAGATATTTAATTTATGTCTCCTAAGTGTTTACAGGAATAGGGGATTATGCAAATATAATACTTAAAAATAGAGTTAATACTAAGTGTCATTGTGGAGTTCAAAGGGATCTGCACTCACCTGAAAATCCCCTTCCAGCCCAAAAGGGGAAGAGTCAGATTCCTCCCAGACCACACCTACTGGACCAGTTTGGAGGAAGGACTTTTCCCTTCAGTACTCCCACCTCCCACCTTCTCCTTCAGGAAAATGGACAGAATTTTGCCTTTGGAACCAGAACTCACCCCCTCCCATCCTCAGTAGCACCCTGGTCTCAATTGTTTTATTCTTCTAGAGGAAATTTAAATGAGCCTTGGGTTCCAGTTTTAGGGCTGTGTTTGGGAGAGTTATAGGATCATTCATAAAGCCAAACCATAGCTCCATAGTCCCCCAGGAAGATCATTTAACTTCTCACATCAGAACTGCAGGATCCTAGTATAGGTGGGCTGTACCCTCAGACTTCAGGTGAAAACACGCCGAGAGACAATAGAAACAAATTCCATTTTTACAAGAAAAATCAAGTTTAAAGACTGCGTTAGGAAATTGGGGATAGAATAGGAAAATAGGATGCTGGGTTTTATTTTTTAACTTCAATGGATGCAAGGAAAGTGGTGGGGAGGCAAGAAAAAAGACCTAGCTTTTGGGCTAAGCCGAGGAGAGGAGGGACCCACTACTGCTCAGGCCCTTCCTCCATGCTGTGGATAAGGACTGGCTGCCACAAACAGAGCTTAGCTGCTCCCCTTCCAATAAAATTTGGCCTACAATCCATTCTCCATAGCAGGCCATCGCACTTTTTCTCCCAGCCATGCTGTGGTCCCTGCTCAAGCCCTTTTGCTGATTTCATGCCCTCAATGCCTAACACAGCCTATATTTTATCCATCTTATACTCAGGCTAAGGGAGGGAGGAAGGGTGGTGGTGAGAATTTCAATTCCCAAGATGTACACCTGTCATTAAAAGCATTAACTATGTATGAGATCCCCAACTCTGGCCATGCCTTCTAGGCATTGTGCAATAAATTTCAGGAGAGAAATCAGCCAAGTATTATGGATATCCAGAGAAGAGAGAAATTAAATCTGTAAAATGATGAGATTAGCCTAGACATTAATTTAGGTTTCTACCTGTTCTAAATCATATGAAACCTGGATCCCTATTGTCAACTATTCTACTCATTTTAACTTGAGCAAATAATTTGTTATACCAAGAATTCTTTTTCCAGTATGACTAGAATGATATAGCTAATGATATCCTCTTCCAACTCTGCAATTTTGTCACTTATAGATCCAGAAAGAATCTGGAAGGCTTTATGAAAGAGATGAGAGCTTAATCAAAGTCTCCTGTGTACAACTCATTACCCTTACTTTTTTTTTTCACTTAATAACATTTTCTTTTTTTTTTTCAATTGGATAGTTTCCAACATTCATTTTTGTAAGATTGTGAAATCCAAATTTTTTCTCCCTTCTTCCTTTCCCTCTCTCCTTCCCAAGCAATCTGATATAGGTTACACAGATACAATCATTTAAAACATATTTCCTTATTAGTCATGTTATGAAAGAACAATCAGAGCAAAAGGGAAAAACCACAAGAAATTTTTTAAAAATCATGTTTTGATCCACAGTGTCCATGGTTATTTCTCTGGATGAAGGAGACATTTTATATCCTGAGTCTATTGGAATTGCTTTGGATCACCTCATTGCTGAGAAGAGCCGCGTCCATCACAGTTGATCATCACATAATCTTGCTGTTGCCGTGTATAATGATCTCCTGGTTCTGCTCATTTCGCTCAGCATCAGTTCATGCAAGTCCCTCCAGGCCTCTCTGAAATCATCCTGCTGGTCGTTTCTTACAGAACAACAATATTCCATAACATTCATAAACCATAATTTATTCAGCCATTCTCCCAGTGAAGGGCATCTCCTAGATCTCCAATTTTTTGTTACCCCAAATAGAGCTGCTATAAACAATTTTGCATGTGTGGATACTTTTCCCTTTTTGATGATCTCAGCTCATTATCTTTTCCCCCAGAACCTCCCCTTCTTCCTAATTCTCCTTTCTGTTTAGGGTAATATTGACTCGCAGTCACCCAGACTGGCCATCCAAGTGTGCTCTTTGACTTCTCACCCTTTCTTACCCCGTATGCCATATTGCCAGGGTCTGCTGATTTTACCTTCATAATATTTCTTCCCTGACACGGCTACCCCCCTGCTATGAGCCTTCATCACCTCACTCCTGGCCTATTTCAATAGCTTGTTAGTTGGTCTTTCTGTCACGTGTCTCACCAGTCCAGTCTAACACTTAGTTGTCAAAGTTATCTTCCTAAAGCACAGATCTGACCCTTACCCAATCAACTTCAGTGGCTCTCCATCACTCTCTGTAATCTCCAGCTCAAATGCAGAATCCTCTTAAAAACCCTGGCCTCCCACTCTCTGGACTCCTTTTGGGTCACTGAGCCCATGGACCCTCTTCCTTCTAGAGACAATGGCTTCCTTGCTGTTTCTCCCAGCTGTGGGCATTTTCACTGATTGGAACTTCCTCATCTCCTCCTCTTCTACCTTTCCTGACTTCTATCAAGTTTTGGCTAAAAATCTCACCTTTTGCAGAATGCCTTTCTTGATCGCCCTTAATTTGAAAGTCTTCCCTCTGTTCATTATTTTCAATTTTTCCTGTCTAGGTCTTGTTAGTACTTAGTTGTTAGCATGCTATTTCCCTTATCTCAAATAGATTGAGTTCCTTGGGATCAGGGAATGTTTTTTTTTTTTTCCTCTCTTTGTGTTCCTAGTCCTTAACATAGAGCTTGGCACATATTAGGTGCTTAATACATGTTTATTGACTGACTGGCCACAGCTCAGGAATTTGAGGATGGGGAACATTTAAAAATGATCAACTTCAAACTTCCTTTCCTCAGTCTTTCCATCTCTCACATGCTCTCCTGTAAGACTCATCTTAGAAGAAAAAAAAAAAGAACCTTATGCTGATCTGAATTAGAAAATTGACTCATTGTGACTTTTTTTGTGGATTTTTCTCATTATGGTCTGATGCATTTTCTGAGTCTTTTTGGAGGCGTTTTTGTGGAAAGCTCAATATACTTCTTTCTTCTGCTCTACCACTTAGATCTGCTTCATTCCAACTTCTTGAGGTCAGAAGCATTAGGAGTGAGAAAAAGCTATTAGATTTGGTACTTGAGAGATCATGGCCACTTTGAAGCCTTTACTGCATGCATTAATGCATGAATCTCCTATTCAATATGTCCAAGAAATACCTCTCTAGCCACTACTTTAAAATCTTCTGCATTTGGAGTATTGGGCTAAAGGAAAAGAGTAATATGGTGTGAGTGAAAGAGCTTGGCCTGGAGGCCTACTTTCTGGTTCTGGATCTGGCATTAACTAGTTGGGTAACCTTGGACTAATCCCTTCACTTTTTTATGCGTTTTTTTTTTTGTTTGTTTGTTTTGTTTTGATTTAGTTTCTTAGAATAACATTTAGGCTCCTTTCCAGACAATGGAGTGTATTTTTAATTATAGACTATGTAGGGAGAAGAGAACATTTATCAACTTTAAGTTTTCCCCCCTCTCCATGAGATTCCCTTGGAATAAAGAAGACTGATGGCCTTTGGAATTATTTCATAAAGAGTAACATGTCCTTTTTTTCAATTTCAGTTGAACAAATCTGCCCAGACACTGCCTTGGGGACTATGCCCCTTCTAGAAAGAAAGAAAAGAATGCTGTTTCAAGACTGCCAAATGGCCTCTGGGAAATCCACGCTTTATTTTGTTTGGTATTAACTTGCATATAAACGTCTATATTATATAACTTTGAACATTATGTGAAAAGAAAACCCTTGTTTCCAAATGCATCAACTTGTCACAGAACAAGTTTATTCAAGATCAGTAGGAATAGAAGTGGGAAAGGGGGTCACGAGGGGCTGCCTCTCCAACCCCATTCTAAGCTGTAAAATTTGCTTTTTGAGTTGTTTGCTTTCTCTTTGTTGTTGTATTTTGTCTCCCAGTGCCTGCCTTCTCTGACCCAAATCTTAGGGTGCCTTAACACTTTTCCAGGACTAATGGTCCAGCTCCACAATTCTATAGGTTTTCCTGTGCCTTTAAGCTTAAGCTACTAACAGATACCCGAAGATATGCATTTTAACAGCGGTCTTTCAAAGGGAATACTCCTCCCTTTGGGGGGGGGGTAATTACAAAGAATAATGTCAAGGGATAGATAGAAGACCACACCATGGCCTACTGATAGCCAGAGAGGCAATCTGGGGCCTCAGGGGCCCCACAAATCCTTGCAATGACTTATTGAGCAATCGCCAGAGAATTACATAAAGTGCAAGAAATATTCTCCTAGATTAACTAAGGTTGGTTCAGTGCCATTTAAATGTCTTAGGTCTGGATCTATGCCAGATTCTGCTACAATTTCCTCAAAAGGATCACTGTGTAAGTAGCAGAGCTAGAGAATCCATGCTCCCAAGGATTACAGTACACTCATATCTATAGTCACTGCTTCCACCCCTGTACAGACTCCTCTGGGTGGACTATGGGTCAATCATCAAGGATTTAATAAGAACACACTCTCTGCTGCACTGTTGGGCACTGGAAACACAAAATGGGACAATACCTGCCCACAGTGAACTTCCATTGTACTGGGGGAGCCTAGGAGAGCTTTACCTATTAATAAATATATATTGAAGAAGTGAATCAGTGAATTTCAAATCCAGCCAGAGAGTATAGCTCTACTTTCAGAGAGCAAATACTAAGGGTCTACTCAAACTATATTATAAAGCAGCGGTCATCAAAAGCACTCGGTACTGGCTAAGAAATAGAGCAGTTGATCAGTGGAATAGGTTAGGTTCACAGGACAAAATAGTCAACGACTATAGTGATGTAGTATTTGATAAACCCAAAGACCCCAGCTTTTGGGATAAAAACTAGTTATTTGACAAAAACTGCTGGGAAAATTGGAAATTAGTATGGAAGAAATTAGGCATTGACCCATACCTAACACCACATACCAAGATAAGGTTGAAATGGGTTCATGATTTAGACTTAAAGAATAATATTATAAACAAATTAGAAGAACATAGGATAGTTTACCTCTCAGATCTGTGGAGGAGGAAGGAATTTGTGACCAAAGAAGAAATGGAACTCTTAATTGAACACCAGATAGATAATTTTGATTATATTAAGTGAAAAAGTTTTTGTGCAAACAAAATTAATGAAGACAAGATTAGAAGGGAAGAAATAAATTGGGAAATCATTTTTACATTTAAGAGTTCTGATAAAGGCTTCATTTCTAAAATATATCGAGAATTGCCTCATATTTATAAGAATTCAAGTTATTATTGGAGAGGATGTGGGAAAACTGGGATACTTATTCATTGTTGGTGGAACTGTGAATGAATGCAGCCATTCTGAAGAGCAATTTGGAACTATGCTCGAAAAGTTATCAAATTGGGGCAGCTAGGTGGTGCAGTGGATAGAGCACCAGCCCTGAAGTCAGAAGGACCTGAATTCAAATCTGGTCTCAGACACTTAACACTTCCTGGATGTGTGACCCTGGGCAAGTCACTTAACTAACCCCAATTGCCTAAGCCAAAAAAAAAAAAAAAAAAGTGATCAAACTGCATATTCTTTGACTGAGCAGTGCTCCTATTGGGCTTATATCCCAGAGAGATCTTAAAGGAAGGAAAGGGCCCCACATGTGCAAGAATGTTTGTGGCAGCCCTTTTTTGTAGTGGCAAGAAACTGGAAACTGAATGGATGCCCATCAATTGGAGAATGGCTGAATAAATTATGGTATATGAATGTTATGGAATATTATTGTTCTGTGAGAAACAACCAGCAGGATGATTTCAGAGAGGCCTGGAGAGACTTGTATGAACTGATGCTGAGTGAAATGAGCAGAACCAGGAGATCATTATACACGGCAACAACAATACTATATGATGATTAATTCTGATGGACGTGGCTCTCTTCAACAATGAGATGTTTCAAACCAGTTCCCTTTTGATGAAGAAAGCCATAAACACCCAGAGAGAGGCCTGTGGGATCCGAGTGTGGACCACAACATAGCATTTTCACTCTTTTTGTTGTTCTTACTTGAATTTTGTTTTCTTTCTCATTTTTTTCCTTTTTGATCTGATTTTTTCTTGTGCAGAAAGATAATTGTATAAATATGTATACATATATTGGATTTAACATATATTTTAAGATGTTTAACATATATTGGATTACTTGTCATCTAGGGAAGGAGGGGAGGAGGAAGGAGAGTAAAATTTGGAACACAAGGATTTGCAAGGGTCAATGTTGAAAAATTATCCATGCGTATGTTTTGAAAATAAAAGGCTTCAATTAAAAAAATCACTAAGGGTCTTATGTATAAACAATTTCCTACTTCAAAGAGAGTTTAAGAAGATAATAATAATAAAAAAACAAAAACAAGAACAAAAAAGAAGATATTAATCAGTCAAGATATTTTTATGCCTAGAGAATTATACCTTAGAGGTTAGAGGTAAAGATTTAGTTTTGGATTATTTTTGATAAAAGCCCTGGGTAGAATATTGTAATTAATTAAAGGGTGGGTATTAATAGTTTTATCTTAAGTATAAAATTAATGATATTAGAAAACCCATATGTGTGTGTAAGTTGAAATAGTTTTGCCCAGACACACCCTAATGTCTCCAAAAAAGTATTTTTCAACTTGTGGAAAAATTTGTATTTTAATATTTTTCTGGTTCTGCTTATTTCACTTTGCATCAGATTATACTTTTTTCCTGTTGTTGATCATTTCTTATTACACAATAGTATTCTATATAATTTATATAACACGGCTTGTTTAGACATTTCCAAATTAATGGACATTCCCTCAAGTTCCAATTCTTTGCTATTGAATATTTTTACACTGTAGATTCTTTTTCTTTTTTATAATCCTTTTGGAACACAGATCAAGTAATGGTAGTGCTGGATCAAAGTGTATGCACAGTTTTAAAACCTTTTGGATATAGTTCAAAATTGCTCTGCAGAATGGTTGAATCATTCTACATTAGTGTCCCAATTTTATGCATCAGTGTCCCAATTTTCCCACATCCTCTCCAACATTTATCATTTTCCTTTTTTGTCATATTGGCCAATCTGATAAGTATGAACTGATATCACAGAGTTGTTTTAGTTTGCATTTCTTTAATCAAAAATGATTTAGAGTACTTCTTCATATGCCTTTGGATATTTTGGTTTCTTCATCTGAAAAGTGCCTGTTCATACCCTTTGACCATTTATCAATTGGGAAATGGCTTGTATTCTTATAAATTTGACTTGGTATACATTTGAGAAATTAGGCCTTTATCAGAGACACTTGCTGTCAAGATTCTTTTTCCACTTTTTGCTTTTCTTCTAATCTTGGTTACATTGGTTTTTGTTTGAACAAAAACTTTAATAGAATCAAAATTATCTGTTTTGCATTTTGTAATGCTTTCTATCTCGTTTAGTCATGAATTTTCCCCCTCGCCATAGATCTTACATTGCCTTTCTAATTTGATTATGCTGCCACTTTTTTGTGTCTAAATCATGCACTCATTTCGAATTTATCTTGGAACACAGTCTGAGGTGTTGGTTATTCCTAGTATAACCTATACCTAGACCTAATTTGTTTCCTATTTCCAGTTCTCCCAGAAGTTTTTGCAAATAGTGAGGTGTTTTTCCCCCCCAGAAGCTAGGGTCTTTGAGTTTATCAAACATTAAGTTACTATAGTCATTGACTACTGTGTCTTGTGCACCAAATCTATCTGATCTATCACTCTATTTCTTGTCCAGTACCAGATAGTTTTGTTGATAACTGCTTTATAATATAGTCTGAGATTTGGTATTGCTAGGCCATTTTTCTTTGTATTGATATTCTTGACCTTTGGTTCTTCTAGATGAATTTTTTTCTAGCTCTATCAGATTTTTTGGTAGTTTTGGTATGGCACTGAATAAGTAAATTAGTTTAGGCAGCATTGTCATTTTTATTATATTGTCCTGGCTACCCATGAGCAATTGATATTTTTCCAATTGTTTAGATCTGTCTTTGTATGAAAAGTGTTTGGTAATTATATCCATATAGTTCTGGGTTTGTCCTGTCAGGCAGACTCCTAAATATTTCATATTGTTTATAGTTATTTTAAATGGAATTTCTCTTTCTATGTCTTGCTGCTGGACTTTGTTGGTCATATACAGATGTAATTTATTCTTCAGGCAGTGGAAAACCACTGAGGCTTCTAAAGAAGAGTGATGGGTCTAAAGCAGATCTGTGCATTAGGCATATCAATTTTGGATCAACCACCACTGCATTCCAGGCGACAGCTGAGAGTACAAATACTTGCCTGCTCAAGGAAAGGGATACCAATTGCTCCAAGCAGGCAGAGAATCCATGGCTTCCTGTGGTGGGAAGTGAGGTAGAATCATACCATAGACAGAGCTATGTTAAAAGACTTGCTACAATGGTCCACTTAAGCAATATCACATTCACAACAATGTTGAGTGTGTTCCAGAGCCCAACTTCTTAAACTATGGTTCGAAATCCCATAAGTGGGTCTTGTAACTGAATGCGGAGGTAATGAAATTGTGATTTGTCATCAGTAAATGTTTGATTCATATATCTGTATACCTGGGGTCACATAAACATTTCTTAGGCAAAAAGGAGTCAGAAGTGAAAAAGTTTAAGAAGCCCTGGTCTGGAGAAGTGGTGGAACGAGATTATATTTGTTTAGTGAAAAAAGAGAGGGCACATTATTCAATGGGGCAGATGGTCTTCAAGGTATAGAGATGATAGAATAACTCTACCAGAAATTATTAAAGTCTTAAATCATTCACTGGAGTAAGTACTAAACCAAGGTACTTTGAAGGTCATTTATATCAGACAGTGATAAACTTACTCCTTTTCTCTTTTAGCTCTAATAGAGCTGTATCATAGTGAGTAAAGATAATTATGAATTTAACAACAATTTTAAGGAAATGGCATAATAACTCAGTCTGCATTAACCCAGCAGGGCCTCCCCACAAAGCAAGAAGAGTCCATGAACAGAGCTCTGAGGTCTGTTGACAATATTGCCAACTGTGGCCAAGGAGAAGGACACCAAAAGGCACCAAAAGAAGGAACCCCTATTGTCTGGGATTTCCTATTATGAAATCTCAGTTCATGGAAAAAAGAGAAGAGTTCAGTTCCCCAAATGGGTATTTGAGCAAGATCAAAAACTAGCCATAGGATATTTTCAGGGTTGCAACCCAAACTGTACAAAGTGGCTAAGTGCCAAAAGAATTTCAAGTAAACAAGGAATTAGTCGAGAAAGCCCAAGCCCTGCCCAAAGTTCATTGCCTGATTATAAACAAGTCTCTTACCTTCTCTGAGTCTTCAGCTTCTTTATCAATAAAGTGAGGTCATTGGACTTCATGACAGTCATGATGATAATTCACATTTATACATCTCTAAGTTTTTCAAAGCCCTTTCTCCATAATAATCTCATTAGTAAATGAAAGAAAAGTATATAAGTCAGGATTAGCCAGTGCTGCTTTTTAGCATTTAAAAACCATAGCAAATTTATACTCTCACATAATTGTCAGTGTTGTTTCTCTTCAAAGGTTTGTTTTCAGTTTCCTTGTTTGGACACCTGTATAGTTGTGGATGGTGCAATTTCTTATGAGTCTAATAATAGAACAATCGCATCACTGATGTGAAGGATTTATTCAAATGGAAATAAATTCTGATCAACCCAGGAAATAGACTTTTATATTACAGAAATAAACTATATGTAGTAACATTGCCTTAAAATATATGCACATATATATAAATATATGTACATATATATACATATATATAAAACAAGGGTTGTTTCCTTGGGTATAGTCAGCCCTGAAAGTAGTAATATCTTGAAACATCATTATGACTGGCAAAGCTTAAGATAAACATTTACTGAGTAAGAAAACTGATGGATCAAATGATGTGGAAATTTTAGACTTGGTGCCAGCAACAGAGTATAGGGATTTTATGAAAATATGGCAATATGAAGAGGAGTACATTGTTAGAATTGCTGTGTTAAATTAGTATGTACTTTAGTAAGAATAATATGCCATAGAGATTTGCATCTTTCTATATTATCTTCTTTTTCTCTTTTTTTAATAAGGAATTTTTCACATTTGTCAAGTTAATAATAAGAAAACTTTTTTTGAAATGATAATACCTTTAAATTTAGAGCAATAGTTTCAAATAAAAGATTACACGTGTAGAATATAATTTAACTATAATAAAATGCTCTTCCCCTAACTCTATATGATTGTGGGATATCTCAAATAAACTTATCATTCATAAATATTTTTAATAGAAAAGTAATTTGAATATTAAAGTTTATTGCTTTGATTTCCCCCATGTTTTCACTTATCATTTAAAGATTACTTTTTTTGAGAACCCTTTTGCTCATCTTATTTAAGTTATGCTACATACTTACGGTTAAAACATACTTATCCAAAGATGATCATACTATTATTATAAACTTAGTAATTGACCGAGAATTGTTTAATCAACAAAAGACAATATTTAAAACTTGAGATCACTGGAATAAGTCATCTTTTAGTTCCCTTTCAGCTCCATGATAATTTTGTGATGCTGGTGAAATGAAGTTGTAGATATCTTCCTAATCTGAAGTTATTTTAGCCTTAAGTAAAAATATTACTGGATATAGTATCAGAAAAAAAGTTAACATCAACATACATAAAGTTTTTTATGTTTTTCTTTTTTGAATATCTTAGTTACAAATATATAATGTAAGGGAGAAAGATAATCTGAAATTGTTTTATATCCTTATAACCTATGAAGGAGTGTTAAGAAATTTTTCCTCAACCTTAAAACAAAGTGTGAAAAAATTCCTTACTCAACTAATAAAAAGTTAAAATGACTTGTCTATTGAATAAAGGCAAATGATACCACACAGGTATATAGGGATATTTACCTATTCATCTATCTATATAATTATCTATGCATCTATCTGTCTGTCTGTCTGTCTATGCAGGTGTTTGACTATTGATTTATACAACTCACTACACAACTGCTTTGAGCCTAAATTGCCTCCTACTCCTGAATTGATGAATGACTTGCTTTAAAACAAGAGGAGGCAGTTATGGCTTGAAGCAGGTGTGTATTGATAAGGGGAGGAGGTTAGAGAGAAAATGGGATTGCTCAATATTCCTCTTCCCTCCCCACCAACTTTGCATTTAGCAACCCATTTACCAGCCCAAAAGACATTTCATTCAGATATTGGAGAGTCAGTTTGATATCATTTGAAGCCCCGTTTAGAAAGCAGGAACACATGCACCAGATACACATGAATATCTAAGAGAGACATCAGTTTTAAGGAACATATCCTGTGGTTGAAGAGAAAAGAGATAATTCTGATCTAAAAGATCATTTGTCTTGCAGAGAGGATGCCAAGGACAGAAAAGACTTTAAGGCCCTGAAGTTTCAGAGTCATGAGCTCCATTGGCACATGTATACTCTACATATACCATAACTTATCTAATTCATTCATAATTAGGAAACAGGAAAGAAAACAAAGTCATAATATATACTCAACAAATCTGACATAAGAAGCTTGCAATATATTAGATGAAAACTATAGTGCCATATACATTCACAACTATTTTATACTATAAGTTTGAGCTACTCCTTCCATGGATGCTGTGTATATTTATGGAAAGTATATCTCAAATTTTGGGGATAGGGAAAGGATGCTTGGTTTGCCATTGTTTTTACTCTGCCATCTTGGTAATTGGCTTTGTTAATACTAATTGAGATTACTGGTTGACAATTAATAAGAAATGCACTACTGGGGGATCATATATATAAAGGCATGTTTGAACCTTGAAACTGTCATCCTCAAAGAACCTAACCTACAAACTTATGGATCTAACCTACAAACCTGTCTATAAGTTCCAAGTTAAGGGACGTATTCCATAAAGGGATGTTAACAAATGTATTCAGTTTTCATCTAATATATTGCAAGCTTCCTATGGCAGATTTGTTGAGTATATGTTATGACTTTGTTTTCTTTCCTATTTCCTAATTATGAATTAATTAGATAAAATTATAAATAAATGTATTAGGGATTCATCTAACTCCCAGTTCACTGAAAAGTAATTTTCCATTCAATTTAATTATTGCTCATACAAATCAACTATATTTGCCTCTGGTTTCTTAATGAAGTTTCAAAGAAAAAAATAGCAAAGGTCAAAAGCAAAATAATCTATGAATGTTACAAGCTTAAAATGTAAATTAATTGAAAAAAACATTAATTTGGAAACTGAGGGAAGGTTGGAAGGGAGAAGGGAATCTTTTGAAATATTTCAGATGAGAGGTGATGTAGGACCAAACATGTGGATGTTTTTTTAAATTTTTTTTAATTTTTAATTTTTATTTTTTAGGATTGATTGTATTTTATTTTCATCATTGTATATCTGGCACTTAGCATAGGACTTGGCAAATACGTATTTAATTTTTTTTCAGTAGTATCTTATTTTTGCAACTACATGTAGTTTACAACATTTATTTTTTGTAAGATTTTGAGTTTCAAATTTTCCCTTTTCCCTTAACTTCCTCTTCCATAAGACAGCAAACAATCTAATATAGGTTATATATGTACAATTATTTTAAACATATTTCTACATTAGTTATTGGTTCCACTTTCAAATCAGAACAGAAGGAAAAACTCTTGAAAAAGAAAACCAAAGAAAAAAGTGAAAATAATATAATTCTAGGAGATGATAAGTATTGAATAAGTCCTTTTTTATTTATTCATAATAGTAGGCTGCAATGTGACATTTCCTCCAATATCAAAGTAATCCTAAAACAGAACATAAGCCTCTCTACATTCAGAAGTTCTAAAAAAATTTCACAACTTTTAAAAAATTATTATTATTATTATTTTTGCTGAGGCAATTGGGGTTAAGTGAGTTGCCCAGGGTCACACAACTTGGAAGAGTAAAGTGTCTGAGACTAGATTTGAACTCAGGTCCTCCTGATTTCAAAGCTGGTGCTCTATCCACTGTACCACCTAGCTGCCCCCACATTCCAAAATAGCCTCCATCACCTATGAGCAGGCAAAGGAATATAGACCATATAACATGGTTCAAAATAGCTGAGGGATGTACAGGGTTCATCATCAGATGAAATTTCAGCAACTCTAGACCTGGATTTTGTCCCAGAAAAAGATTCAGGAATTGGTACAAATTACTTTTGAAGACTGGTGCTTTTCCTGGTTTCAAATGTCCTGCTAATTCCAGGAAGTTAATACTACTTCTTGCTTCAGTTAAGTATTTTTATTTTATTTATTTGTTTATTTATTTTTGAGTAGAAGTAGGGAAGACATCTTTCTTCACTGGATTTTCTATTTTGCCTCTCCAGTATCTCTTTTTTTCCAGCTGTCTCTGGCCAGTAATGACAATTAAGAATTATTGACATACCCTCTTTATTACTTTAACTCTAGGGTTTTCAGCTTTACAGGAGACAAGGCAACACATAAAATCTATCCTCCAGGCCCTTCAAAGTATCTTCACTTCCATTTTTCCATATATACCTTTGAAGCATCCAAGTTGGTCATTAGCCTATTTAAACAACTTTGCTATTTTTTTCTCATAGGAATGGTTTTTCTTTATGTCTTTAGACATTCTAGTTTGAGGACTTCCTTTCAATTTTGGGAGAATTTACTCTATAGAAATTTAGAACATGAGATCCTAAGCTTTTTTTATATATATAAAGCTTTTTATTTACCAAACATATGAGTGATTTTTCTACATTGGCCTTTGCAAAAACTTTTTTTTCCCAAGCTTTTCCCCTCCTTCCCCCCACCCCCCACCCCTAGAATGACAGGTAATCTAATACATGCTAAATAGGATAAATTATATGACAAATACAATACATGTATACATATCTATACAGTTATCTTACTGCATAAGAAACATCAGATCTAGAAAGAGAAGAAGAAAAGACAACCTAAGAAGGAAAACAAAATGCATGGAAACATTCACAGAAAGCGTTAAAATACTGTGTTGTGGTTCACACTCAGTTCCCACAGGCCTCTCTCTGGATGTATATGACTATCTTCATCGCTGAACAACTGGTTTGAATCACATCATTGTTGAAGAGAACCATGTCCATCAGAATTGATCATCGTATAGTCTTGTTGCTGTGTATAATGTTCTCCTGGTTCTGCTGATTTCACTCAGCATCAGTTCATGTAAGTCTCTCCAGGCCTCTCTGAAATCCTCCTGTTGGTTGGATGGTTTTTATAATGAGCAGAGTAAAAAGAATGTACTTATGTTATGGAGAAGGTAGAATCAACAGGATTTGGGCACTCTGGAAATAGCCTCCTGATTGATTTCTTTGCTTCCAAGCTCAATCCCATCTCGTTCACCATATAAACTGTATCTCTATTAATTTTGCTAAATTACAGCTCTTATCCTATCACATTACTGCTCGAAAATTTTCAATGTCTCTTTTTTGTCTTACCAAATCAAGTCCATACTCCTAAGTCCAGCACTGAAGGCCTTTTGCAGGGCTTTGTATTTTTCTGGCCTTATCTTACTTCATTCCCCTTCATGTATTCCATAATGCAGCCAAAATGAGCTACAAGCATATGCCAGATATAGTTGCCCCACCCAATAGCAACTGTAAAACTATGAAACCTTATGCTGTAGCATCATCTAGCCAACTGTCATTTTACCCCATTTATTCTCTGATAATAATTTCCCCCTGTAATATCACATCACCTGACATCTTGTGTTTGTAAAAATAGTCCAGGGTACTGTTGAACTTGGATTCACATGATCTATATCTGTTCCATCTCTAATATCTCCCTAGTAGTGAGGCCATAAATGAGTCAGTTAAGCCTCCTGACTTTGTAAAATTAGGACAATCATTTTTTCATTAACTACTCACCGAGTTGCAGAAAACTACTTTGCAAACTATAAAAAAGTATACAGCTATGAGCTATTATTTTTTTGAAGTTTAATAATTTTTCCAATTTAAATCCAGAATGTTTTTCTTTCTTTTTAATCATATTTTTAAAAATTTATTTATTTTATTAAAGCTTTTTATTTTCAGAACATATGCATAGATAATTTTCAACATTCACCCTTAGAAAACCTTGTGTTCCAAATTTTTTCCCTCCTTTCTTCCCACCTTTCCCTTAGATGGCAAGTAATGCAATATAGATTAAAAATGCGTAATTCTTCTATACATATTTCTACAGTTATCATGCTGCACAAGAAAAATCAGATCAATAAAGGAAAAAAGGAAAAAAGAAAACAAAAATCAAGCAACAACAAAAAAAGGTGAAAATACTACGTTGTGAGACACACTTGGTTCCCACAGTACTCTCTCTGGGTGCAGATGGCTCTCTCCATCACAAGACCATTGGAACTGGCCTAAATCATGTATGAGCTATTATTATTCTTATTAACCAAGTAATAATATTAGATGGAGAATGTCTATGCCATAATCCTTTTCAAATATGCCCTATGCTTTCCTTGGCTCCATGCTCATGATTCTCCTTACCTAGAACACTTTCCTCTGCCCCATTCCAACTGTTGAAATCAAGCCCCAGAACAATTGCTACCTCCTTCAGGACTTGAGCTTGAATTTGACTTCAGATTCTTACTTGCTGGGTGATCCTGGTAAAGGCACTTAACCTATTTGTCTCTGTTTCCTCATCTGTAAAATGGGGATTATAATAGCACCTACCTCAAAGGATTGTTATGAGGATAAAATGAGATTAAAGCACTTAGCATAGTGCCTGGTACATAATAAACACTATGTAAATATTATTTATTTTTATTACATATTATTTATTATTATATATATAATATATACTATTATTATTAACTATGTGACCCTGGGCAAGCCACTTAACCTATTTTAACCTCATCTTTTCCTCATCTGTAAAATGGGGAGAATAATAGCACCTACTTCACAGGATTGTGGTAGAGATGAAATGAGTTAAACATATAGAAAGCACTTTGCAAACCTTAAATCACTATGTTATTGATAGTTATTGGTAGTAATAATATGTTAGTATGGTAGCTTCTGTCAAATAGAAGACCCATAATTTATTGTGCATTTAAAAAATAAATTTCATTACTGTCTTTGATTTATTATATTTATTTATTTATTTTTTGCTTTTTGCTGAGCCAATTGAGGTTAAGTGACTTGCCCAGGGTCACACAGCTGGGGAATGTTAAGTGTCTGAGACCAGATTTGAACTCAGGTCCTTCTGACTTCAGGGCTGGTGCTCTATCCACATCTATTGGTGTGTGGTTCCTATATTGAGCTCTGTGCAATTATTTGAAACAGATAGATGACAATTCCAATATTGTTCCTTCAGTACTTAAGGAAAGGTCGAGGATTTTCATCCAGCCAAAGCTAATCGGTTTGATATCCCCCCAAACCCAGAGCCCTGCTGTTGCTACTGAACTTTTAAGAAAAACAAATTGCACGTCAATCTAGGCATTCCTATTTCATTTACCACACTTGATCTGCATTCATTTTATTTTGGCTGCATTTCCCCCAGTCTGGTAGTCAACATTTCCAACAGCTACTTGGCAAGCATGTTGAATGAAGATACCAATCTGGACTGGTGCATTGCAGCTGAAACCCTTCCTGCTCTCCTGCTACCTTTGTTCCCACTAACTGCTCTTGTAATCTGAGGCATTTGTTCTAACTTTCAGGGAAATGCCCCCTAAAGCTCCACCTGAATGCCTCATTTGGGTGTAGAGATGACCCTGGATCATTCAGGGCTATGCCAGTATAATCAATGCAAAAAGAAGCGAAGATCCTGCCAAGCTGGATCAGCTTTTAATATGGACCATCATGAAGTGCTGTACAAGGACCAGTCTAGCTACATTTGGAGAGGCTCATCTTACTCTCTCAGCTCAAAATGGTTTATTTTTCAGGTGTGACAACTCTTGAGGACCATCAGATGATCTGTAGATACTAGATTTTCCTTTTAAGGAGAGATTGTCCCAATTCCCCTCTGGCACAGACAGTAACATTTCCCAGAGTTACAGCATCTCAGGGTTGAAAATTACTTCAGAGTTCATCTAAATTAATCCATATCTAAATAGTATCACTAAATCCATCACTAAATAGTCTCATGTTGAGAATGACCTTTCTATAATGTGTCCATCAGAGTTGAATATAATACTTCAGCTATGGTCTGAGCAGGGCAGAGCACACTGGGTCTATGAGTTCCTTCATCCTGAATACAAGGCCTCTATTGATGCAGCCTATTACAATGGTATCTTTGGGGGTTGCCATGTCACTGTTGCCTCATTTTGAATGTGACTCAAACCCACTTGTACTCAGAATAAAACAGCTCCACCCTTCCTTGGGGTTCCACAGTTCCACATGGTATCAACCTCTGGTCCCTAGTAAGTGTATTGTATGGTTGACTTTCGTCCTGACCTCTTGCAATAGTCTGACGTGACCTCAGGGGTCAACTAAGCCAAGCCATGTTTGAGCAGGAACCATCTGCTCCTTCTCAGGTGGTCAGAGGGTCTGAGCTATGCCCAGGAATTCTGAAACCTGGAGCAAATCCAAGGAGTGATTGTATGATATAATAGAGGTAGACTGGAGTCGTGTGTAGGAGTTGGGAAAGTTTATTATTCATTTGAGAAAAGGTTTGGGAAAAGGAGATTGAGACACTTGTTGGAAGTAGGGAGAGAGGTCTGCAGGTCCAGAGATGAGAATAGGTGGACAATATCTGGAAAGGATGGAATGGACTTTAAAGACTTATGGTGACAGGCAGGGAGAGTCATAGTATAAAGTAAGGAATATGCCCAATCCTCTTTCTGGACCTATGTGTTGTGATGTGAGAGAAAGAGATGCTAGCTTGATAGAAGATGCCAAAGGTTATCCATGTTTCCAGAAGAAATCTTGGCTTGAAAAATCACAAAATAGAAGACTAGAGAGTTGGAGGGTAAAGGGGAAGCATATTAATAGTAGGAGTATAGAACTCTAGAAAGTGCAAGGAAAAGGGAAGGAGGAAGATAGAGATTCTGTAGATGGGGGAAGAGTACCTGACTGACTGTTGTGGCCCAAGTCTCCAATTCAGGCAATCTGCTCTAACAGACAGGTAGTTTAGAAAGAAGGATATGATGGCCATGAGACCCCTGGTGAAGGAATTTGGTCCCAGGGGCTGAGCACAGGAATGAGGTGATAAGAAGGAGCTACCCTGAGAAAAGAAGCTCCAACCTTCCTGTCTTGTATCCTCATCTGTAAAAATGGAGAAGGAAATGGCAAAACAATTCAGTATATTTGCCAAGAAAATAGGAAATTGGGTCATGAAGAGTCAGACATGACTGACCTAAAATGTCAACTTTTGGAACAGGAAAGTAACCGAATATTTTCCTCTTTACTATGATCATCTCCCTTCTCCAGTGGAGGAGAAAATGAGGTTGGTAAACTTGCACAGTCCTCCCTCACTTAAGTCTAATTCACTTGTATATCATGATATCACCTCCCTGATATCATGGTCTTCTAGAATGAAGGACAAACAATGACCTTTTTGAGTAATAGGGGGAGCTGCCCCACTGGGAACCCAACTGGAACTGGCCAGTTGGGCAACACATCTCTGTCTCTATTTCTCTGTCTCTGTCTCTCTCTGTCTTTCTGTCTGTCTCTTCTGTCTTTGTCTCTCTGTCTCTGTCTCTTTCTGCCTGTTTCTGTCTCTGTCTCTGTCTCTGTCTCTCTCTCTGTGTCTCTCTGTCTCTCTTTCTCTGTCTCTGTCTCTCTGTCAATCTGTCTCTCTGTCTCTGTCTCTGTCTCTCTCCTCTTTCCTAAAGACCATGCCTTGAACCCAAATGACTTTGGTTCTTTTTAATTGGCTGGTAGGTCCCAGGCCAAACCCCACTTGGTCTTTGTTTGAACCCTGACTGGCTCACAGTGAAGGTTGTTTCCATTTTGGTCTGAAACTCTCAGGCTCTTCCCCTTCCAGACTAACATTTTTGGCTAGATTAAAGAGGTCGTTTTTTGTCTGATTTCTTAGCTAATCTTAACTATTGATTGGGTATTGTCTCAGTCTGACTGAAACCTGGGAAAGACCTTAACTTAAAAGAACAAGGTCTCCCACTGCATCCAGGGCCATCTCCAATCATGATTTGTATCTTGCCATTGGCTCCAGATGATTTCAGAGGAAAAAGTGAGGCTGTTGACTTTGCCCAGCACTACTATATTTAAATCCAATTTGCTTGCATGTCAGGGCATCACCTCCCTGATGTCATGGTCCTCTTCAAGAATGAAATGCAAAACAACAACCATCTCCAATGGTGATGTCTACAGAGCATGGATTCAAATGAAGAGAAGACAACTATTCTGGGATGAAAGGACACATCTTAAGTTGCCTGCATCATCAGGGGAAAGTCTGCTAAGATAATGGGAGAAGGGGTGGGAACTTTTCAACTCCATCAGAAAAACATGGGCACTCAATTTGTAGGACAGGACTAGCACCAGGACTGATTCATCCTTGCCATGATAGACTTTGAACTGAAACCCTAAGGCTACGGGTGCAAGTACCAGGCCATACTGACTGTATCAATGAATAATTAGTTCTACTAAAAAAGAGGAGATTTATATCATCACCATTTTCATTTGTTATCTCAGACAGCAAAATTGATGGTACATGCTATAGCATTTTCTCAAGAATATGAGTCCTGCAATAAATTGGAAATTGAGGGGATTTCACATCAGTTGTGAAATGGCTGAATCAGTTGTGGCATATGATTGTGATTAAAGGTGTGGTTTCAGAAAAAACCTGGGAAGATTTATATGAACTGATGTAAAGTAAACTGAGCAGAACCAGGAGAATGTTGTATAGCAATATTGTAATGATGTTCAACTGTGAAAAACTTTGTTATTATGATCAATACAATGATCCACAACAACTTTTAAAGATTCCTGATATAAAATACTATTCACATCGAAAGACAGAGAGAGAGAAAGAGAGAGAGAGAGACAGAGACAGAGACAGAGAGAGAGACAGAGAGGTGGGGGAAGGAGGAAGAAAGAAAGAGGGAGGGAGGGAAAAAGCTATTGGATTCTGTAGATAGAAGTATATTTTTCACTTTATTTTTTTCATAAAATGGATGATATGGAAATGTTTTGCATTATTTCATCTATATTGGGCTTTGTATTCTATGCCTTCTCAATGGGTAAGGGAGGGAATAGAAAAAAGAGAGAGATTTAGAGTTGAAAATAAAAATAATCAAAAAAAATGAGCCCTGCCATAAAGCTAAGTCCTTTATTTTGTGTTATCTCTTCCAATTAGAATGCAAGGCCTATTTAGAGAAGGGATTGTTTTATTTTTTTATTTGTATCCTCAATACTTAGCACAGTAAACAATAAACATTTTATAAATACTTTTCTGTTCCATCATTTTACACACAGAATTAGTTGAACCCAGTCTTGAAAACTGAGCAACTTCCCATAATTTCAGACTGACTAGAATTTCAAGATGAAGGTCTCTCACACATTGATACTATTGTATGTGACACCATTAAGGGCTAGAAAAAAAAAAAGAGAAATTCTGAAATCTATATTTATTGATGATTTTGTGCTTCCCAGAAACGTGCAAATCCAAGTGATATCCAAATGTCCAAATAGTCTAACCCTGTTTACTATTTACCTGGACTCTCCTGACACATATACATTGTCGATCAGGAACTTCACATTATTTTGATTGTTTCTTCCCTTTCTTTTTACTGTATCTTATGGTGTACCCTTTAGAAAAAGGTATAACTTTCTTCAATCAGTCCTCATACAGCTTAAACTGTTATTCTATAACCTAGGGTTTAAACAAAACTTGGGACATTTTTCATGAGATTCTCCTAATTGGAGAAATGTTAACACAGTGCAGTGTGGTTGCTGTATCAGCATTCTCTCAATCAGTTCCAATGATTTCATGTAAAATGCCTTAGGCTTGGTTAGAAATCCAGGTTATCAATCAATCAATAAGCTTTTAGTAAGTGGCAATTGCAGCTCCTGTACTATACTAGGCCTTGGGTATATAGATACTTCTCCTCAAGTAGTTAATATGTTATAGGGGAAAACAACACATACAAGTATAAGTAAATAAAAAAAGGTAATGTTTTCTGTTGAATAACCTGATGATTAATTCCAGTCATACTGTTTCCAACCTGTCCCTTCATCTTTCAAAACTTTCTTCTGGATTTCTTTCTCCACAAAACCTTGACATAACTCCATCAAATTAATGGTTACATTCACTTTAGCCACCCCAAGTATGTATCTGTATATGTGCCTTCATGTGCCACTAGTTATGGTATGTTTTTGTTATGAATTCTTGTTTACTTTTAAATTTTTTATAATCCACTTACAAATGAACAAAATAAGGAATAAATCCATGTAACCCAAAACTACTTGTTACTTTTAATCTTATTTTTTAATGTATTTACTTATTCAAAACTTAAATAAGAAAAAAGCAAAATAGAAAAAGACAGAACAAGAAGAAAAAAGCATTGTCATGTTCCCAGAGAACATCAAGGAGGATTCAAAATATGTGACAATAAATTCCCATTTCAAGAAAGCATATATAATAATAAAAGACATTGTATTTGTAACTGTCCATTTTTTCTTTGCCTCCTTGGCTAGGTTTTCCTTCACACACACACACACACACACACACACACACACACATAACACATAGGCACAGGTACACATGCATATACATACATATGCACACATATATATGCATATATACACACATATGCATACATTTAAAATAATATTTATATGGCTGACATAATGTAGCTTTCTCTCTTGATTCTTTTTTAAGTTTAACATTGAGACCAATATTATGCCTACTTTTTTGTCTAATAAATTCTACTCCTGATCATTGTTACTGTGTTTGTGTATATATCTTATTTACTTATTAGTAAAATACATATCTACTTTACTAATTCAAAGAGTATGCACACTTTAGTTACTTTTCTTCCCCAGAATAATATAAATTGCTTTCCAGAATGAAATAATGCACAGTAGCACCTTATAGTTTCCTTTTCTTAAATCTAACTGTAGCTGTAAATCTAAATGCAATTATAACAGGGATGGCCAAAACTTGTTTTTCAGAACTAGAAGTCAGAACAAATATTAACTACAATCAGAAGAGTTTTACGTTTCTGTTCAGAGGAGAGCTTCATGCACAACAGCAATGCTTCAAACCTCCTTTCATTATAGAATTTGGAAAATTTGAAATTAAGCACATACCAAAATTGGACTGCATTTTTCAAGAGAAATGATGGTAATTATAAAATTTTGTTAAAATCCCAGAGATTTTCATTCTAAGTGGACACTAAGCTTGATAGAAAATTTTAAGAAATTTCAAGAAAATTAGTTTTTCTACTTCAGATCATACAGTCTTTTTGTATTTAATATACTGAGTAAATAGCTGGTATTATTCAAAATTACCCTTTATTCAAACAAACTTTCTTTGAATTTAAAGAGACATTGTAGAGATGAAACTTCTGAGTTGTTGCACAAGATGTTTTTCTACAATGTTTGTAATGTTTTCTAAGACCTTTGAGATTAAAGTTTTGTTTATTTTAAAAATATTTTTCATAAATTTATTTTAAAAATTGTGTAAGAAAGGATTGGAATAAGGACAGCATGCCTTAGAAAGCATTTTCCTAAATGCATACTGGAGAGCCTACTTCCAGGAAAGTTGAGGTCATGTGCAATGGAAATACCTTGGTGAAATATTGGAGCATTTGTAGATATTCTGTAACTGGTTCCAGGATGCTACATCTCCCCCTCATATTTCTAGGAGTACACTGGAAATTGGGGGATATCCTTTTTAATTCTATTAGCTAAGACCCACTATTTATGTTTCCTCAACTTACTATGCCCCAATTCTATTTAACCACTAAATATAAATGATCTTTTACAAAGAGATATTTACTTCAAAGATAGAGCAATTAAAAAGTACCATTATTCCCTCTCAACATCTAAGGAGCATAATCTCCCACATACCACTATTATCTTGGAAAAAAGTGAACTCATGCTTAGCATAATTTCTACATTGATTGGCCTGCCAAGTTAACTTCCAGCTCAGTTAGTCAATAAACATTTATTAATTATCTACTATTTATTGGGTACCATTCCAAGTGTTAGCGATACAAAAAGAGGCAAAAGATAAGCCTCAAGTTGCTTACAAATAGCATGACTGGTGAATGAATACCTGTCACCACTGAGCTGGATGCTAAAGGTCACTCTTTGTATTAGTTCTGGGCTAGCTGAAAAACCTAGCATAGATGCAGATTCTCAGAATCCCAGTCCTCAGATTTCCAGATTCCCAGACATCCTCATTCCTAGAGACTCATTCTCCTGACTTTTTGAAATTCTCAAGGTCAGAGTTTCCAGACTGGTTTCCTTAACTAAAATGAAAAGAATAAATATTAAAACCAGCAAAGGACATGGGGCCACCTGTTGGCTCCACTCACAGCATTTTCATCCATGGGTTGTCACAGGTAAAGGAGTCAAACCAGAAAAGGAACATCGATGAAGAGAGAATGGCTGAGGCATTCCCAGTTTTGGAAGTCAATCAAAAAGTCTTCTCCTACTCATTAGATCAGAACCAGTTACAGATTGTCTAACTTATACTTGATCACCCATCATCTTTTCCACTCACAACCCATTTTTTTTGTCAGAGAAATTGTTATGTAACTTCAGGTATATAAAAGAGGTATACAAGTTAAACATTTATTTATAAAAAAATCATAATTTTGTGACTTCTAACATTAACTTAGGAGACCCTACATGGGGTCACAAACCAGTTTAACAAGCTGGGCTTCAGAGGGCATTGACTAAGTAAGAACTTATAGAGATACAGAAAAAATTAATTCCACCTTTGATGCTTGGGCAAGTCATTTAAATTCTCATCTTCAGGTTTTTTTTCCTTTTTTTCCTTCAGTAGTATTTTAATTTCCCAATTAGATGTAAAGATAATTTCCAACATTCATTTTTGTAAGATTTTGAGTTCCAAATGTTTTCTTCTTCTCTCCCTCCTTTACCTCCCTTCTCCTCAAGACAACAAGCAATCTGATGTAGCTTATACATATACAATATTTTAAAAATATTTACATATTAGGTCATGAAAGAAAAATCAGAGCAAAAATGGAAAACCACAAGAAAGAAAAAGCAAATCAAACCAAATAAACAAACAAAAAAGATGACAATAGTATGCTTCGATCATATTCAGTTCTCTCTAAATGCATATGGTATTTTCCATCCAAAGTCTATTGGAATTGTCTTATATTACTGTATTGTTGAGAAGAGCTGTCTATCATAGTTGATTATCACATAATCTTGCTATTACTGTGAATAGTGTTCTCCTGGTTCTGCTCACTCCACTCAACATCAGTTCATGTAAGTCTTTCCAGGCTTTTCTGAAATCAGCCTGTTCATCATTTTGTCAAATTGCAATGTAACTTTTTCAATAATTTATCAGTAGTAAAAACAGATGGTTTTGATAACTGTTTTATGATATATTTTGAAATCTAACAGGATAAATCCCTTTTCATCAAATTTTGTTACAGTTCTTGATTTCTTATCCATTTGATAAAGTAACTCATTCATCTGTCATTCAATATACATAATATACAAATTACACTACTGATTGTTAGTTTAATATGAATACCATAAAACAGTTGAGGCAGGGACCTCAAGAACTACAGGGCCATTTTATTACTCCTAAATTAAAAATTGAGTTATTTTCCTTAACAGGATCTTGCTGATTAAATTTTCAGAGAGATGAGGGAATGAGGAGACAAAGGATGGCAATAAATATTTCTCTTTGTATGTCAGTGAAGTCAACTGTTTGTTGGCTGAGACACATTTACACTCATTTGGCTTACAGGAGTTAAACTGATGTATGGACTTGTATTCTATGTCCATGTCCTTTCTTCAACTAATTAATAAACCAATTAATAAGCTTTTATTAAACACCGACACTACGATATGCATTATGCTAAGTGCTTGAGATATAAAGATAAAAACTAAATAATTCCTGCCTTCAAGAAGCTTACATTCTATTGGAGGAAATACTACATGTATCATTTACCTTTAAATAGGTCAGGATGAAATTACTTTAATTGTGTACCCTCTCTCTCTCTCTCTCTGTTTCTCTCTCTCTCTCTCTCTCTCTCTCTCTCTCTCTCTCTTTTTTTTTTCCCTGAGGCAATTGTGGTCAATTTACTTGCCCAGGGTCACAGAGCTAGGAAG